>CM076573.1:498105434-498365258 GCA_034641835.2 Pinus albicaulis
TACGATGAGGATTATTGCACTCTACAACCTAGTATATAAGGATGTGTAGATGTAACGTGTGTAATGTAAACTTTTGATATTTCGGGCCCAATATATAGAGATGTGTAGATGTAATGTGTGTAATGTAAACTTTTGATATGTCGGGCCCAATATATAGAAATGTGTAGATGTAATGTGTGTAATATAAACTTTTAATATGTCGGAGTGTATATAGATGTGTAGATGTCATGTGAGTAATGTAAATTTTTGATATATTTACCACTTTAATACCATGGGCTGAATACCATGGGCCAAATACCATATTTATAAAAGAGGTATGGTAAATAAATAAAATATAAATAAACCATATATATGGTAAATAAATAAAAAGGCTTTTTATATTTACTCCATAATCCTATTTATATTTATGAACATCAAAAAGTGGTTTTATTTAGGTGAATCCTGAGCTAAATACCATGGGCCAAATTATTATTAATACATGCAAAAAAAACATTATTAACCCTAATATTAATATTAATATTATTATTAATTCTAATATTCACATTATTATATTATAATATTAATATTATTAAATTTAATTAATGTAAACTTTTGATATGTCCGAGTGTATAGAAATGTACCACTTTAATACCATGGGCTGAATACCATGGGCCAAATACCATATTTATAAAAGAGTTATGGTAAATAAATAGAATATAAATAAACCATAGGTATGGTAAATAAATAAAACGTCTTTTTATATTTACTCCATAATCCTATTTATATTTAGGAACACTCAAAAAGTGGTTTTATTTAGGTGAATCCTTAGCTAAATACCATGGGCCAAATTAAAGTACACTATATGCATTGCCTATCTCTGGTAACAATAAACATGTAAACGTAAATGTAAAAATAATGTTTAATATTTAACATTTAAAATTTAATCTAATTAATCTAATGTCTGCCCTAATGAAAAATCACTTCTCTCCCTACATATATAAATTTAACGCAGAGGGCCAAATACCATATTTTTATATTTCTCTTCCATTTTATATTGGAGGGAAAAGAGTGTGAGGGAGAGAGAAGAGAGATGGGGGAAGAGAGAGGGAGGTAGGAGAGGAAGGGAAAGAGAGGAAGGAAGAGAGAGAGGAGGAGAGAGGGAGGGAGATAGGAGGAGAGAGGGAGGGATATATAGATGGAGTTGGAGGGTGAGAGAGGGAGGGAAGAAGAAATACATAGAGAGAGCGAGAAGTGGAGAGAGAGAGGGAGTGACAAGGGAGAAATAGAGAGAGTATGTGTATGTTTGGGGGTGAGATAAAGAGAAAAATAAGGAGAGATGGAGGGAATGGGGGGAGAAGGAGATAGGCAGGGATATAGTAACATAGTTGGAGGGTGAAGAGAGGGAGAGAGAGGGAGATAGAGAGAGAGATAGATGTGGAAGAGAAAGGGATAGAGGGGAAGGAAGAGAGAGAGAGGATGTGAGAGAGTGGAGAGGGAGGGAAAGAGAGATGGAGTTGGAGGGGGGAGAGAGGGAAGATGATTTCTTGCACTTGATGCATTGATTTCAGTGTGGACGATGATTTCTAATGTAAAGTTTGATAGATCAAGAGTAATGTAAACTTTTGATATGGTGATTTCTAATCCTATTTGATTGCTTGCACTAGATGCATTGATATCAGTGTAGATGTTGGTTTCTAATCTTATTTTCTTACTTGCAATATATGCATTGATTTCAGTGTAAATACAGATAATATCAAACTCTGGATCCAAAGTAATGTATTTACATAGGGAGCGAGAAGTGGAGAGAGAGAGGGAGTGACAAGGGAGAAATAGAGGAGTATGTGTATGTTTGGGGGTGAGATAAAGAGAAAAATAAGGAGATATGGAGGGAATGGGGGAGAATGAGAGAGGGAGGGATATAGTAACATAGTTGGAGGGTGAAGAGAGGGAGAGAGAGGGAGATATAGAGAGAGATAGATGTGGGAGAGAAATGGATAGAGGGGAAGGAAGAGAGAGAGGATGTGAGAGAGTGGAGAGAGGGAGGGAAAGAGAGATGGATTTGGAGGGGGGAGAGAGGGAAGATATTTCTTGCACTCGATGCATTGATTTCAGTGTGGATGGCGATTTCTAATCCTATTTTTCTTGCACTATATGCATTGATTTTAGTGTAGATGTTGAGAGAGGGAGTGTGTGTGTGTGTGTTGGGGTAGGAAAGAGGATTGGAAGGTTAGGCACCCTAATTGGACCCGTGATACAAAAGAAAACAGTAACAACTAAACCACGCTCAGCCTTGTAGCTAGCCCTACAAGGACAGGAGAGGGCTCTCTCCGTAGAATAGATATCCAATAACACAATAATGAACTAATATTAGGCTAGATAAAATGATGGGAAAAAGGTTTAATAAAATGAATGAATTAATTAATGAATTTCAGGGATGTGTGGGATATAAAGGGACAATTTGAAACCGGGAATTAAATCAGGACACAGGGTATTTCATGGGGCAAGATAGGCAGGAAAATTAGCAATTAAAATTTAATGAGGATGGGATGGAAAGACTGGTGCGGAGCTGAAACGGGCACAATAAATGGATCCTTTTCATACAGAAGAAAAATACAGAGTATGAATGATCTCCCAAGGCAGAGCATATAAAATGGATTCTACCTTTCTATCTTGAAAGCATTCAACAGGAAATGTTTATGAATGGATGGAACACATAACAATTCACATATGAAACAAAGGAGAAAAAAAAATGCTAAATCTCATACCACATGGATCCCACAAATCAAAGTTGCATCTCTTATTAATTCCTGTCAAACCATACAATGTAGCGCAGAGATGTTCTTCCACACTATTCCCCTACTTTTTCTTTTCTCACTGCTCACAAATGATTTACAATTACAATAAATAGGCTGAAATGTGGGAACATAGATCCACAGAAAAGGGAGTTGTTCTAATAGCTGAAGGACTGAAATACAATCATAGAAAGAAATACAAAAATCTGCCCCTGAAAATAAGGGACAACATTGCATTTGACCACTTTGGAGATTTGTTGTTTGGGCAGTACAAACGAAAATAGGTAATCCGATGAACAGATTTCCTATTTCTTTGCTGCTGTAGATATCTCCATTTTATTTTAGGCTCTTGGCCTTTGACTATCTCCTTTGCTTTCCATTTATTTTCTTATTCTCTGACTTTTTAACCAAATTTCGTTGTAATAACATAAATTGAATTTATGCGTTCTTGAAGGGAAAACCCGTGAATAGGAAGAAAGGGAGAGGAGGCGAGATCCACATTAGAATCGCAAATGGAGTGAGCCGGGCGGAGGGATATCATATTAAAACATAAGTGTAATCGCAATCGGAATCGAGGAGCAGGGAAGGCGGAGTAACACATCTATGAAACGATTAAAATATGCAATGCAATGGTGGAATGAGGGAAATCGCAATTGCAATCGGGACTTTGGCGGTTGAAACCAAAACTTCCGATGCGTTTGGAGAAGGGGGAATGGGAAAAACCTTTGTAAAAAATGAAATATATCAAATTTCACATTTACAAAGGGGAAGGCCCTTTATAATACATATGGGCGGAAGTACCGTATGGTGGGATCGGAATCGGGAGTAGGGCAGAGTGGTACATGTAAAACTTCTGATATGATTGGGGGAAAACCCTTTGTATATAAATTTAAACCAAAATTCGGGTTTAACAAAGGAAAAGGCCCTTTATTATATGAATGGGTGGAAGATTTAAGTGGTGGGACCGACCAATCGCAATCGGAAATCAGAGGGGTCTGCGATCAGAGGAAGACTTGCGATCGGAGGATCGGACGGAAGGGTGTGATCGGGAGATCGGAGGAGGTCGATTGTGTGGATACATAGAACTTGGCGATCGTGATCTAAGTTTTGTGCGATTGATCGATCGGGACATGCAAATAAAACATGCGATTGGAAAAGGTTTGCGATTGCGATTAGATAAGGGGGTGCGATTGCGGTGGGTTATATATAATATAAGACTTAAACTTTTGTCATAAAGTTTAAGGGGTATGGAAAGGGGAAGTGGTTTATAATTAAATCGCATATTTTATAATGCGATTTTGTAAATGGAAAGGGGGAAAAGGGGTTTTTATTAAAGAAATATGAAACTTTAAATATAAAGTTAAAGGGGAACATGGGAAATAGGGGAGGTTTAGGGAATTTTACTTCACTCAAGCATAAAATTCAATCCAGAAGTCAGTTTTGAGAGTGTAGCATACCGTTGGAAATCTCTTTCCGGGCTCTTTCTGATGGATTTGCTTGGAAGATGATTTGGCACTGAACATGTTGTGAAAAACTTCTCTGAAAGGCAGAGTGATGATCTTGTCGGAGATGACAGCTTCTGATTTGTGACTGAAAGGCAAAGTATTATGTTTTCTGAAACTCACATCAAATTGAATAAATGATATCTCTGATCTTCCCAAAGAGAATTGAGTTTGGCTGAACTCCTGGATCTTATTGATCTTCATCACACTGACTCATTAATTTGACCATGGTGAGACCCTAGAAACTAATGAGACGCATCCTATGACCTACTGATATGATTTTGAGAATGAAAGTGACTAATGACTAAAGACCATAGAAAGAAAAATCAGCAAGTACCTCATGAGGGACAACTGATAAAAATTACTACCATCAATGAATCCATGACCTAACGAAATGGTGAAATTTATTCGGTATGAGACACCTAATATGAAAATGCAAAAGAGCAGCTTTTGACTACCTATAAGGATGACTAAATACAAATAATAACAAAAGGCAGAGAGAGAGAGAGAGAGAGAGAGAGGAGGAAGGACAAGAGAGAGGATATGAGAGAGAGGAAGAGAGTTATGGGGGAAGAGAGAAAATTGGAGGGAAAAGAAAGAGAGAGAGAGGGGGGGGAGAGAGAGGAAGGACGAGAGAGATGAAGATAGAAGGAGAGATGGAAGGATGGAGAGATGGAGTTGGAGGGGGAGAGAGGGAGGGAAGAAGGAATACATAGAGAGTGAGAAGTGGAAAGAGAGATGAAGTGATAAGGGAGATATGGAGAGAGTGTGTATATGTTTTGGGGTGAGATAAAGAGATAAAGAAGGAGATATGGAGAGAAGGAGAGAGGGAGGGAGATAGTAACATAGTTGGAGGGTGAAAAGAGAGGGAGATATATATGTGGGAAAGAAATGGAGAGAGAAGAAGGAAGGGGGAGGATGTCAGAGAGTGGAGATACAGAGGGAAAGAGAGATGTAGTTCGAGGGGGGAGATAGGGAAGTAGATGGTGATTTATAATCCTATTTGATTGCTTGCACTAGATGCATTGATTTCAGTGTAGATGTTGATTTTAGCGTATAGGAGGAGAGATGGAGGAAAAGAGAGATGTAGTTGGAGGGGGGAGATAGGGAAGATGATTTCTTGCACTCGATGCATTGATTTCAGTATGGATGGTGATTTATAATCATATTTTTCTTGCACTATATGCATTGATTTCAGTGTAGATGTTGAGAGAGAGAGAGTAACATAGTTGGAGGGTGAAGAGAGAGGGAGATATATATGTGGGAAATAAATGGAGAGAGAGGAAGGAAGAGGGAGGATGTGAGAGAGTGAAGAGATGGAGGGAAAGAGAGATGTAGTTCGAGGGGGGAGATAGGGAAGTAGATGGTGATTTATAATCCTATTTGATTGCTTGCACTAGATGCATTGATATCAGTGTAGATGTTGGTTTCTAATATTATTTTATTACTTGCACTAGATCCATTGATTTCAATATAGATGTTGATTTCTAATCTTATTTGATTACCTGCATTAGATGCATTGATCTCAGTGTAGATGTTGTTTTGTAATCTTATTTGATTGTTTGCATTAGGTGCATTGATTTCAGTGTAGACGTTGATTTATGATTTGATGTACATTGATGGTACATTAATTTTAAAGTGATTGGATTAAGATTGTGCATTGATTTCAGTGTAAGCACACAAAATTATTAACAATGTACATTAATATTTGTGTTATAGTAAATCAACCTATTAATATTGAAGAGCAAGAGAGACAATGTATGATGTTTAGTACAATAGTTCAAGCTAAATATTTAAATGGTTTATTATTTCAATTGTCTTTTTCATATAATCTATATGAAAAGATGACAAAACTAACAAGGGTGACAATAAGAATAGAAAAAGAAAATAATTTGAGATTGATCACAATGAAGACTATTTGTAATTGACTACATTCTTATTATTTTCATTTTCTATCATTCAACACTATTACATTGTCACTTTGCATTCAAAAAAATTGTTTCGTCATTAAATTTATTAACAATATTTATCATCTCAAAAAATTGAGGTAACTAAGAAAATTTTAAAATTAAAATGACCAGATAAATATCAGACATACTTAGCATATATAAAATTATTATATTTATATTATTTGTATTTACATATTATTGATAAAATTAATCATATTTTCGATAGATTTTCCTTGGCCGCACAGGACTGAAACCAACCTAGATCCATCTTAACTTTGGATCTATCAAGCGACGAGAGGGATCAAGTCTCTCGAGGTGCAAACCTTTCCTCAAGTTTTGCACTCAGAAAAAGAGGTTTTCACCTCTAGATATTTGATCCCTCTCGGCGCTTGATAGATCCAAAGTTAAGATGGATCTAGGCTAGTATATAAATGGAAATCAACAAATAGATTTCTTACTGAAAAAAAAAAAAAAAAATAAATAAATAAATAAATAATGAAAAAAAAACATGTCACCTCAATACCATTTCCCTTGAGCTTAATGAGATCCAGGTTGATGTTGTGAAATCTTCCTTGCATCTTAATCCATCAACAATTCTCTTCTAACACTTTTCAACATGGATTTGATATCAAATCAAAGAATTGGTCTTAGACACGTAATTTTATTGAATAATAAAAACAAAGTTACAAATATCATGACAACCAATATTCCATGTACCTCTTTGTTTGGGCTCAACCTAGTCTCCTAAATTGAGTTCATTTAATTGTCAACCAGGGTTGGTAAACTGCTGAAGTGAAGTGCACTGTATGTGCCTAGGTGTTTGTTTCTTAATGCATTGTGTTTAGTGTTTTATGATGTTTTTGGTCTTTTGATGGTTTTATGTTCACAAGGAAAAGAACTAAATGCTGGTGGAAAGAAGCTACTGGTTAAAAACAAAGCAAAGCCTAAGTTATGAATGATAAATGACAAATGCAAAGACTGAAACAGAACCAAACCTAAACTATGACTTAAGCAGAATACAAAGCTTGATAATGACTTCAAGAAAATAAATCACAACATGAACTTAACTTGTCCAATTCTTTCATTAAAGGTATTTTGGAAGAGCTTGAGAAATGGGTAGCTAAGTATAAAAATTCTCCTAACTAAACAATTAAACAATCAGCTTATAATGATACAACATCTTATCCATGATTAAAGGTTTGTTGAAGCATATTTGGAAGAGAACATTGGTAACATCATAAGATCTCTACTCTAAAACTAGCTCCTAATTCTATTCTACAACTTAGTTTAACATCACTAAACCTTACTCAAAAGTTATAGATTTCCTTTTAGAATAGTCTTGAGGAAAGGCTTGTTTGTGAAATGGTAAAGAGGTTGCAAAAGTACTCTAGGCCTTGGGTTGATACTGTCTTCTGTCCGGATGATTATGAGTTAATATAGGTTTGGAACAAAAGAAGTTTTGTAAATAATGAAGGCCGTGGTGTTTAAGTTTAACAACTAATGTAAATTAATATGCAATGGATGACAACTAAATGTGGAATGTAAATACAGTGGCTAAGCTAGAACTGAACTAGAATGCTACCAGTCTACAATAAACAGTGCTAAACTAACAAGCCATTATCAAACTTAAAACGAAATAACAGAGCATGAATTGAATGCAATTTGACTCCGGAGTGCCCTAACTAAGTTATCATGCAATTAATCTATGGAATTCTACAGCCTATTTTGTCCATCATGAATGGTATTTTGGAAGAGCTTGTTAGAACAATCCTGGCTGTACAATTCAATGCAAATGCAAACATGAGAACTGAAAGCAATTACAATTAAAAACTAAGACATCACAACTATTTCCTACCCATTGTTATGATATTTTGGAAGAGTGTTTTAAGAGTAAGATCAGCTATGCTACTTAGTGTAAACAAGCAACTGAAACCTTCAGTATCACAGTCATGCCTTAGTCATCATAATGATTTTTTGGAAGAGTTTACTAGAATAAGTTCAACTGTGATAATGAACAAAAGAAATTGCAATTAAAATCTATAACACTACAGCCATTTCTCATTCATTATCATGATATTTTGGAAGAGTTTCTTAGAACAAGTATAGCTATAGTGACTAATGAAATTAACTATGAACTCAAACTTCAAAAAAACGTGAAAACAAACTAAGATACTTATCTAAATTACGAAAGTAAAGCCGTTCAGGAGGCAGGGGCCCTCTACCACCAGACGGAATCTAACTCAAGATCAACTCAACGCGTTCAAAGCAATGTTGTCTTCTTCATTAAAGGAAAATAACTTAAAACAGAGTATTCTCGGTCTTCAGAAATATAGCAGTCAATCCACGAAATCTAATCAAAATCTAGAGCTTGTCTCTCGGTTTCCCGAGTACATTTATAACAAATCTTCATAACAGAACTTGAGATAATACGGGAATCATTGTCTTTTCATATCAAAATCGTACTAGAACTCTAAAGATGGCAGCGTAAAGTGACAAAGGACATCTGGACTGTCCTTGTCCTATTAGGAGTCTACCTCCTTGTGTGAGTTCCCACGTACAAAACCACGTCCAGAATTCCGTTCATTCTTCATGGTGAGCAACAAACGTTGAGGACATGATGTGGAATATACCCATGTGTGGCTTTTCTTGAGAGGACACCTGGAACATGCTTGAACGTGAAGACAGCTGCAGAATTGGTGGTTAGCTACGGAATGTCTGCATTCTGTAGCTAGTTTCAGTTCAAAATGCATTACAATGAAAAAATCACAAAACTTAGCAAGTTAGCCATGTTATTCATTCTAAAAGTAATTTTAACTAATTTCATTGATCATTTGGGCTTGGGATAACAATGGACAAAGGAAAATGGAGTGAAGTAAGATAAAAGAAAGAACAATTTTGGGGCTCAACATACCCCCACTGCTGACTTCTTGCATGTCCTCATGAAACTTATTCCATAAACTCAGAGACTTCTACAAGAACATCCAACCCTCTTCTTCTTCTTTGCCTGGAAGTTAAAGGTCTTCTGGGTTTCCTGATGACTAAATTGAACCTTAAATTGGTAAGTGCCCTAATTAGCTTCTTGTTCCTCTTTTTCAACTTTTCATTAGCCTTTTCCACTTTGTCCATTTGTAGAGACAGGGTTGAGTTCATACTGGTTTTGAGTTTGACTTGTTCCTTAAGAATATCATTCTCAGTTTTGATATGTCTATTAAGTACTTCCAGCTCATACCTATCTCTTCTTAACACATCTATTTCGGACAGTGGAGGACTAGGGGTTCTATCTTTACTCTCTGAAGCTTTCCTTTCCAATGTTTCAACATGGTCATAAACTTCTTGCTGTGCAGGGTCAATTTCAGGGGTTTCTTCATCAAAATCTTCTTCAACATCTTCTTCAATAGAGGTTTCCTCATCTTCTATGTTTATCACCCCGGTTTGTTTGATCTGTGTTTTCCTTAGTTTCCCCCTGAGTCTATGGCTTCTTCTTGGCTGGGATGATCCCTCTCCTTTTTCTATGGCAGATTTTCTGATTACCCTCTCTTCCTTAAGTTGTCTCTTAATCTGAGTCAACTTCTCAGAGATTATTTCTTCACTACTTTCCTGTACTGTTTTGTCAATTTCAATTTTATAGGCTCTCCATTTTCTGCTTCTCTTTGTAGGCTGATGTTTAGGTGAAGGCTCTTTTGGTTCCTCAAAGTGATTTCTTACCAAGAAATTATCCCAAGTATCTTTTGTTTTGGCTAAATGGTGTTCAATTAAAATCTTAACCAAGCCATGATGATATAGAGTTGTCTCTAGGAATTGGACTCTCCTTTGAACACTTGAAGCCATCTTTTTTAAACTTTGAAGCAAGAAATAGGGCAAATTTAGCTCTTCCTCTAAGAAATGCATTATCAACCTAATATGGTAAACATAGAAAGTACCATATCTACCTTCACAAGTGATAAATTTTTGTAAGATAAGCAATATGTTTCTCCATTTATTCTTTAATGCAGAGCTTGGAATTCCCTTTTTAAACACAGTGACATCCATACCTGGTGATTTGAGGATCTGCTTCCATGATTCATTATGAAATTCTCTATTTTTAAACCATCTTTCTCCATGTCTAAGCAATCCTGTTGCTTCTGCAATAAAAACCTCTGTGACAGTGAATTTAACATCTCCAACTTCAACCTCGGCTCCTTTGAATGACCTTGCAAATGTTTTAGTAACTTCTTTGTGGAAGCCATTAAATTTCTCAAGGAATTGTAGCCATCCTGCCTGTTGCAACATTTCTCTGCTTTGAGGGTATCCTTCCAGGTATTTTGTGTCCACTGGTTCAGTTATCATGATGAGGCCCATAATTTCTTCTTCAATCTTCGGATTAGTACTCTTTCTGCTCACGGAGACAATGACTTCAACCTTCAAACTGATATTCCTCTGCTTCACGGTGATAGTGCTTCAATCTTCAAACTGATATACCTCTGCTTCATGGTGATAGTGGCTTCAAATTTCAAACTGATATACCTCTGTTCACGGTGATAGAGATACCTCTATTTTACAGAATGAAATGATGAAGGGTTGGCTACGGGATGTAGTAATAGGGAGTGGTTACGGAATGAGTTAATGAAGTGAGGTGAAGAAAAAAAATCAATGAGTGAAAAGACCGCGGAGATTTTTTTTTTTACAACGGATTCAAAAATCATCATTAAATGATTTGGCTAGGTGACGTAAGGAAATCAAACACTTCAGCCTTTTAACCGCTTAAATGATGATCGGGTATAGAATTTGAAATGAAGGATTTTTATCCAAAGTTTTGCGGAGGGTATATTTGGCATGATCAATAAAAATAATCAAAACAACTTTTCAAATGATTCATAACTAAAACTATACTAAATTTTATGACATGCCATTATAATCAAAACTTTTTACCTTTGCTTTTCATCTTCTTTTTGTGGTTTTTGTATACTTTGTTCTCCTCTGGACACCATTACTTTGTGAGTCTTTATAATCCTTCTTGATTCTTCTTGTTCATGGATATACTGGATCATCTTGTTGCACTTCAAATGTCTGTTGATCAGTGCCTTCAGGATCTGTAGCTGCGGAATGACTGTCTGGCTGCGGAATGTCTGATTAGCTGCAAAATGTCTGTTTAGCTGCGGAATGTACCTGTAGAAAATTTTAATCATGGAATGGAGTGGTTTGGAATATACATAGAATATTTTATGGAATGGGTGAAGATAGATGATGAAACATGGTATAATGGAATATGTATGAAGTGAATGATGGAATGGGATGGATTCAATTTATGAAATGGAGTGGAAGAATATAAGAAATGGCCTGCAATCCATGACATGTGTTATTCATTTGCAGAAAAACATCAAACTTTAAATTTTGATATGGAAATGAGGTGGATGAAGTATGGAATGAAGTGAGGTATGACTGAATGAATGAAATGGAGTATGGATGGATAAGTAAATGGAATGGAATGAAATGAGATGGATCATAAGTGCAATGGATCTGAACTTATGATTTTGTAACAGCTGCTTGCAGAAACAAAATGGAAAAGTTAGAGTGTCAGAAAGATTCTGATTTTCACCCTATCTTTTCTGTATAAACATGCCAATCATTGATTGGTTTTCATGTTTATACTTTATTATTATTATTATTATTATTATTTCAATAAAATGACTTCGGAAAATTCAATTAAGTTGATGAAGAAGAAAGATTCTTCTTCATTAACTTCACATCACTATTTTCCTGGAACTTTGTAATAAATTCTTCCCTTGAGAGTGGTTTGTGATATAGCTTCAATCTATGACCATTCACAAGAAAAGTAACCTCTTCTTCATCTATTGTCCTGATTTTTACTGCTCCATTGTCAAAAATTTTAACAATTTCATATGGCCCAAGCCAATGTGTTTGAAATTTACCTTGAAAATCCTTGAATTTTGAATCAAACAAGAGAGCCAAGTCACCTTCTTTGAACTTCTTCTCTTTGATGTACTTGTCATGCCATCTAGTCCTTTGCTATTGGACTAGACTTGTTTTCTGAACTGCATCTTGTCTGATCTCATCCAATTCATTAATTTGCTCCAATCTATGCTTCTGTGCCTCCGTCAAATCAAGTCCTAGCTGAACTGCCATTTTGAAAGTTTGAATCTGGAACTCTATGGGAAACAAAACTTTCTTTCCATAAACAAGTTCATAAGGAGTATGGCCTGTTGTGTTTCTCCATGTAGTTCTATAGGCCCACAAGGCTTCAGGAAGCCTATCTACCCAATCTCTTCTATGTAAATGAGCAGTCTTTGTTAGGATTCCTTCAATGACCTTATTAGTAGATTCCACTTGACCATTTGCTTGTGGATGATAAGGAGTAGATTTTCTATGCCTGATTTTGTACCTCTCCATCATTTGTTCCACTAGCCTTGATGTAAATTGAGCTCCTTGATCTGTAACAATTTCCTTTGGGACACCAAAACGAGTAAAAATATCCTCAAAAAGAAAAGTAACTACAGATGCTTCATTAGCAAAAAGTAATGGCTTGGCCTCTACCCATTTGGTAACATAATCGGTGCAAACTAATATATATCTCTTTTGTCTTGATGGAGGACTAATAGGTCCTACAAAATCCAAAGCCCATTTTTCAAAAGGTTCAATATGTACCTGAGGTTGTAATGGCATCTCACCTGAAGGAGAAGGTTTCCCTACCCTTTGTCAACTGTCACACCTTTTGACATACTCTTTAGCATCTTTAAACAAGGATGGCCAATAATATCCTAAATGAAGGATCTTATAGGCTGTCCTCTTATCAGCAAAGTGTCTGCCACAAGGTTCATCATGACATGCTTTGAGAATCTCAGGCATCTCATCTTCCCGAACACATCTTCTAATGATCAAATCTGGACCTGTATTGTACAACTCATTAGCAACCCATGAATATTTTTCTCTGTCAAAAATGATTTTTCTTTTATCTCTTGCATTCATTATTGAAGGAAATTTTCCTGAAACTAAATAATTAGCAATGTCAGCAAACCAAGGAGTTTGAGTAGAAATTGCAAAAAGATATTCATCAGGAAATTGATATTCAACTGGAGTGTCATCTTTAATGTTTTGGAGTCTAGATAGGAAATCAGCTACTATGTTTTGTTTTCCAGGCCTATCTAGAATGGTAATGTTGAATTCTTGTAAGAGAAATAACCATCTTATGATTCTTCCATTAGTAATTGATTTGCTCATTAAGTATCTAATTGCAGAATGATCAGTGTGAACAAAAGTTTCATAGCCTGTTATATAGTGTCTGAATTTGTTTCTGGCATGAACAACAACTAAAAACTCTTTTTTAGTTACAATATAGTTTAACTCTGCAGGAGTCAAATTTTTACTGGTATAGTAGTTGGCATAAGGAATCAGGTCTTTTTGTCCCAATACTGCTCCTAGAGCTGTATCAGAGGCATCTGTTGAGATATGAAAAGGTAACTTCCAGTTAGGTCCCCTTAAAATAGGTGCTTCAGAAATTTTTGTTTTCAGGGTTTCAAAGGCTAACTGGCAATCAGAATTCCATTTGAATTCACAATCTTTGGTAAGTAATTTGAAGAGTGGAGATGCTATCTTGGTGAAGTTTTCTATAAACCTCCAATAATATCCTGTAAATCCTAGAAAACTCCTAGCATCTTTTTGACAACTTGGAATAGATAAGTTAGAGATGAATTCAAATTTTGACTCATCAACTCTAATCCCATCCCCTGAAATGTGATGCCCCAAAACAATACCTTCAGTAAACATCATGAAACATTTCTCATGACTAAGTGAAATATTTTCTTCCTGACATCTCTTTAAAACTTTTTCCAAGTTTGCTAAAGCTTCTTCAAATGTATTTCCATAAACTGTGAAATCATCCATGTATACCTCTACACAATCATGTATTAGATCTGAAAAAATTCCTAATACTTCCCTTTGGAATGTTGCAAGTGCATTGCATAATCCAAATGGCAATACTCGGTAAGCATAGGTACCCCAAGGACAGGTAAATGTGGTTTTGTCTTGATCTTCAAGTGCTACTTGGATTTGGTTGTAACCACTAAACCCATCTAGGAATGAGAAGTACTTTTTTCAAGCTAATGTATCTAACACTTGATCTATGAAAGGTAAGGGAAAATGGTCTTTAAGAGTAGCTTTGTTTAATTCCCGGTAGTCAACACATACCCTCCATTTACCATTTTTCTTTGGCACAATTACCAAAGGAGAAACCCACTGACTATCTGAAATAGGATAGATGAAGTTGACATTTAACAATTTTTGCAATTCTTCTTTAACAATCTCTCTAAGATTTGGATTCATCCGTCTTTGAGGTTGTCTGATTGGTTTACAATTTTCCTCTATATAGATGTGATGAGTGCAAGTCTTGGGGCTTATCCCTTTCATGTCAGTGTACTCCCATGCATATGCAGAAGAATGTCTCTGTAATATCTTGACTAACTCTTCTTGTTGAGATTTTTCTAGGTTCTTGTTTATGTTCAAAGTTTTGCCTGGAAATATCTCACTTGTAGAGCTGCAAAATTTATCCATAGAATGAAGAGACATTTGCCTTGATGACACAAACTCAATGTTGGATCCCTCTTGAAATGGTTCATGTTTGTATTCTGAAGAGGATTCAAAGTTTTCTAGAGTATTCAGAATTTGATTATCTTCACTAATTTCTGAAATTGTGAAGAGGGGTTGTAAATCTTCTTCATCCTCCATCCATTGAGTGTCATCTAAATCTGTAATTGTCCTAGCTGGAGGATACAAAGTGAATTTCTTAGTTGAACTACCATCAGAGATGTACATATCACCGGATCTACAACTAATAAAAGCATCAGTTGTAGCCAACCAAGGTCTTCCTAATATAACAGGATGTCCTCCTAGATTATTCTTAGGAGTTAGGATCATGAAATCTATAGGGTACTCCCAAGAATCTAGGGACACTGGAATGTCTTCTATTACCCCATCAGGTTTGATCACAGATCTGTCTGCTAATTGTAATAATGTGGGTGTAAAGAGAAGATTAGGAAGTTTCAGTTTATCCATGATTTGTCTACTCATGATATTTATTGCTGCTCCTAAATCAATGAGTGTGTTTTGGATTTCAATTCCATTAATGTGAATTTTAACAACTGGATTTCCTGGGTCAAGATACTTTGGAATAGCAATCTTGCCCATCATAATGTCTGCTATTTTTCCTGCCAGTTGAATTTTCTTTGTTTCTCTTATTCTTTTTCTTGTTTTCTTCATGCTCAACTCCTTTATTGTTTTGGATAAAATTGGAATTTCCTTGATAGCTTGTAATAATGGGATTTTAATGCAAACATTTCTCAACTCATCTAGGAAATCATAATTAGGCACCATAATTTGTTTTTCTACACCTCTATCAATTTGCAATCTTTCTGGAAAGGGAGGTATAGAAGTAGATGTGGATGGTTGCTCTAATACAGGAGTTGAAATTATTGGATCTTTTTGCTTTAATTTTTTAGTGTTTGGGTCTTGAAAAGATGTGTCTTCCTCAAGACTTTTATTCACCCGTTAGAGAATCTTCCTCAGAGTTATCTTGTTCTTGTATGATCACAGAAGGTTTCCTCTTTTCAAGTATTCTTCCATACCTAAGTTGAACATCACTAAGTTCTAAAGGAGTAATTAAATAAGTTGGAAACTGTTGGCCTTCTATCATGTATGTGTTCTGAGGATTTTTATTATTGGGGTTTGGTATGGGTTGAGCAGGCAACTGATTTGATTTTTGAGGAAATGGTAATGGAAGTGGTTGATTTTGATGTGGTAGGTTCTGATGATGTTGTTGAGGATTTTGAGGATAAATGTGGGTATGGTGGATAGGATGGTGGATACTGATAGTACTGAGAGTATCTTCCATAGGGATTTTGTGTCCCTTGTGCCCAAGCTTGAGATTGATTTTGAAATTGAGGCCAAGGTTGCTGCCAAGAATTCCAAGGTGGAGGTTGGTTATACATTTGATCATGGAATCCTTGTGTTTAAGGTCCTTGCCAAGGCCTTCTACAGACAAAATTGAGAGATTCTGTGGAATCTGTAGGAGTTTCCTCTTGAAAGACAGCTTTGAGACCAGCAAGAGAAGGACGATTCTTGGTCTCATGTTTTTCAGAACAAATGACACAGGTCTCTACAACTTTTACATCCAAAGGACACTCTCTCAAGGCATGTTTCTTTCTACATTTGGGACAGAAGATTGCTAAGGCATCAGATTCAGCTTTTTGCTTGTTTTGTATCTTAAGGGTGTCTATTTGTTCACTAAGACTCCCTAAGATGTCAGATTTAAAATCATCAAGCATATGTCCTATTTCTGATCTACTTACTGTCCCAGAAGCAAACTTACTTGCCCTTGCAAGAGTGGGATCTCTTGGACCTTTGACAGTTTTAGATTTCCCTCTTGAAAGGTTGATACATAACTCAGATATTTCAGGTAATGTGAGTCGTGATATATCCCCTTTTCCCATCATGTTAAGGATATCCAACCATTCATCCCCAATTGTTTTCAACAAAAGAGCTTTTAAGGTGTCTTGATCTAGGTTTTCCATTTTTGCCCTTTTTATGTTGTAATTAAATCTCTCCAACAAATCTTCCAAGTTTTCATCTTCTTTTTGTAACATCTAAAATTTCTTCCTTGTGATTGACCAAGATACAATAACTACAAATTAATTTCTCTCTAGAAATGTTTTGTTTCATGTCTTCCCATGTCCTAATAGAACTGTTGATCAAACTCATAAACCACTTCAATGCTGCTCCTTTCAATGTTGAAGGAAATAGTTTAAGTTTCTGAGCATCTTGTAAGTAGTCATAAGTTCTACACAGGATTTCAAATTCAAATAGGAATGTTTCAGGATCTTTAGTTTTAAGTCCATAGAAGTTTGGAAGGACAGAGGGTGAAATATTTTTCATGGTTGTATTGGTTTCTTCATCAATTATAGGAAACCCAAAAGAGCTTCCCATTTCTCTTCTACCTCTTCCTCCTTCTGCACCTCTACCTCCTTCTCCTCTACCTCCTTCTCCTCTACCTCTACCTCTACCTCCAAATAATGTGTGCTCTCCATTAAAGACTCCTCCTCCCCCTTCTTCTGCCATGGTTGATTCTCCTGTGGAAGTGGAAAATTTTGTGTCCCTAAAAAAAGTCTTTGGATCTTCTTCTAAGGCAGGTTCAATGGTGGAAATTTTCTCTAATGGAATATCTGATCTTAGGTCTTCTAGAAGTCCAGGATCAGTAAAGGATGGAATGTGGGTCTGAGTTGAAGGTGTACTAGCTTTTGGTCTAGGTGAAACAAGTGGTGTTCTAGGAATCAAAATTCTGTTTCTACTGCTTATAAATCTACCCCTTGAGTCTCTCTCTCTACGCATATAATTGTTTTTGGGAGTTAAGAAACAAAGGTTACCTAGTTTTCACTTCCCCGGCAACGGCGCCAAAATGTTTGGTCTCAACCTAGTCTCCTAAATTGAGTTCATTTAATTGTCAACCAGGGTTGGTAAACTGCTGAAGTGAAGTGCACTGTATGTGCCTAGGGGTTTGTTTCTTAATGCGTTGTGTTTAGTGTTTTATGATGTTTTTGGTCTTTTGATGGTTTTATGTTCACAAGGAAAAGAACTAAATGCTGGTGGAAAGAAGCTACTGGTTAAAAACAAAGCAAAGCCTAAGTTATGAATGACAAATGCAAAGACTGAAACAAAACCAAACCTAAACTATGACTTGAGTAGAATATAAAGCTTGATAATGACTTCAAGAAAATGAATCAAAACATAAACTTAACTTGTCCAATTATTTCATTAAAGGTATTTTGGAAGAGCTTGAGAAATGGGCAGCTAAGTATACAAATTCTCCTAAATTAAACAATCAGCTTATAATGATACAACGTCTTATCCATGATTAAAGGTTTTTTGAAGCATATTTGGAGAAGAATATTGGTAACATCATAATATCTCTACTCTAATACTAGCTCCTAATTCTATTCTGCAACTTAGTTTAACATCACTAAACCTTACTCAAAAGTTATAGATTTCTTTTTAAAGTAGTATTTTGAGGAAAGGCTTTGTTTATGAAATGGTAAAGAGGTTGCAAAAGTACTTCAGGCCTTGGGATGATACTGTCTTCTGTCCGGATGATTATGAGTTAATATAGGTTTGGAACAAAAGAAGTTTTGTAAATAATGAAGGCCGTGGTGTTTAAGTTTAACAACTAATGTAAATTAATATGCAATGGATGACAACTAAATGTGGAATGTACATACAGTGAGCTAAGCTAGAACTGAACTAAAGTGCTACCAGTCTACAGTAAACAATGCTAAACTAACAAGCCATTATCAAACTTAAAACGAAATAACAGAGCATGAATTGAATGCAATTTGACTCCGGAGTGCCCTAACTAAGTTATCATGCGATTAATATATGGGATTCTACAGCCTATTTTGTCCATCATGAATGGTATTTTGGAAGAGCTTGTTAGAACAATCCTGGCTGTACAATTCAATGAAAATGCAAACATAAAGACTGAAAGCAATTACAATTAAAAACTAAGACATCACAGCTATTTCCTACCCATTGTTATGATATTTTGGAAGAGCGTTTTAAGAGTAAGATCAGCTATTCTACTTAGTGTAAAAAAAAAACTAAAACCTTCAGTATCACAGTCATGCCTTAGTCATCATAATGATTTTTTGGAAGAGTTTACTAGAATAAGTTCAACTGTGATAATGAACAAAAGAAATTGCAATTAAAATCTATCACACTACAGTCATTTCTCATTCATTATCATGATCTTTTGGAAGATTTTCTTAGAAAAAGTATAGCTATAGTGACTAATGAAATTAACTATGAACTCGAACTTCAAAAACGTGAAAACGACTAAGATACTTATCTAAATTGCGAAAGTAAAGCCGCTCAGGAGGCAGGGGCCCTCTACCACCAGACGGAATCTAACTCAAGATCAACTCAACGCGTTCAAAGCAATGTTGTATTCTTCATTAAAGGAAAATAACTTAAAACAGAGTATTCTCGGTCTTCATAAATATAGCAGTCAATCCATGAAATCTAATCAAAATCTAGAGCTTGTCTCTCGGTTTCCCGAGTACATTTATACAAATCTTCATAACAGAACTTGCAACAATACGGGGATCATTTTCTTTCCTTATCAAAATCGTACTAGAACTCTAAAGATGGCAGCGTAAAGGGACAAAGGACATCTAGACTTTCCTTGTCCTATTAGAAGTCTACTTCCTTGAATGAGTTCCCACGTACAAAACCACGTCCAGAATTCGGTTCATTCTTCATGGTGAGCAACAAACGTTGAGGACATGATGTGGAATATCCCCATGTGTGGCTTTTCCTGAGACGACACCTGGAACATGCTTGAACGTGAAGACAGCTGCAGAATTGGCAGTTAGCTATGGAATGTCTGCATTTTGTAGCTAGTTTCAGTTCAAAATGCATTACAATGACAAAATCACAAAACTTAGCAAGTTAGCCATGTTATTCATTCTAAAAGTAATTTTAACTAATTTCATTGATCATTTGGGCCTAGGATAACAATGGACAAAGGAAAATGGAGTGAAGTAAGATAAAAGAAAGAACAATTTTGGGGCTCAACAGTGGAGTCCATCAAGAAGGCGGCCACTTGCGGATATCACTGAAGATCAACTGATGGCCCTAAGGTTCACCCCATGGAGACTGTCTGGTGATCCAAGAAAGAAGGAGATAAATGAACAAGCATTCTTAGAATGGTATCAGAAAATGGTAGACGTGGTCAAAACCCAACAGAGAGTACCCAGGAATTTGTTGAACAATTATTTTCCTCAAGTATGGTTCGGGGTGTCTCACAACCATACCTGGATTTGGCCTGATTGTGTTGTGGCCGAAACATTTCACAAGAAACCACTAAAATTTCAGACAACAGAGGAAGCTTTCCATAAAAAGGTATCTTCATGGCCAGGAGAAGTGGTAGAAATCAGATATGGAGAGTCTGTGTATTCCTTTGATGCTATGCTTTCACACCCACTACCGGGAGAAACGTCATCCAAGACAGCCCAGAGGGTTTCATAATTACAGCTGTAGTCATTGATAGACAAGATGGACACCAAAGTGCAGGCTTTCAATAAGGTAATGAGAATGTTTGGGGCAAAAAAGACTGCATTTCCTTCATTTTTTGAGTATCAAACACTTAATTTTGGGTCCCCATCATTAACAACCACTGTCCTCACCGCAATACCCTCCACCATATTCCACTCACATCTGCAGCCAACCATCACTCCATTCCGTAAAAACAAGCCAACCAAACCTCCCATCCCAACACCGAAAGGGAAAAGAGTCAGGACCATTAAATTCGATCAAATAGTGGACCTCATAGGTGAGGACCATGCACAACAATTAGCCACTGGAATCCTAATTACAGAAGAGCCAGAGGTAGGCACTCAGACCACCTCTATAACACCGCAATTCAACCCGTCATCATCACACAGTGTACTAGCTTCATCACCACCCAATACACAAAACTCAACACCACATACATCATTTGCATCCAAAGACCGTTCGACACATACTCCATCCACTTCCGCGACAATCTCTGATGCAATACCCGTAGGCACCATAATGGTCGTCGACACTGAAGCAGAGGTTAACTTGGGTACAACAGAAGTAGCCGAGGTTAACTCAACCACATTAGGGCTGGGTACCCTTTTAGTTCTATTAATCCATACTGGGTCACTCATTTCTGACACTTCACTCACTGACACCTCACTTAATCCATTTCAGCAGTCCATGTTATTACTAAAACCATTCGTACCCAAACCACCATCCACAAGTTATCATATTCCAAAATCACAGGTTGTCCTGCCAAGTCAACCCACATCTCCACAAGGCCACTCAGAATGTTCCATTTCCAGTGTACATCCACTTAGAGAAAGGAATCCAAGCCCAAATATGACAATAAGTGGAGATATGCAGAATTGGGGACCTGAACAACTTTTCAATTTTATAAAACAACAGCACAACAAGCGAAAACCCTCCACAATGATCTTCTACAGAGGTATGAACAACAACAAAAACAGGTCATGGTGCTCACTGATGAGCGCAACAAACTCTAGCAAGAGAGGGATACCCTTCAGCAGTATCTCGACCAAGTTACAAATAACTTCAAGGAAATATAGCCAACGATCACCAGTGTAGATAGAACCACATGAACATACATTTTAGCTTGCTCAGTGGTTGAACATTCCATACACATAATGGTATCATGTACCAATTTGGGCAATGAAAATCACGAATTAAGGGAAGCCCTTGCAACCAGACTAGCACTACCAAACCCCTCTACGGTATACGCAGAAAAGGTGGCGCAAAGGCAGAAGCAGATGCAGGACCTAAGGGAGATGCTAGGAACCACAGTCACATAGGTATACAACCTACTAGAGAAACTGCATGAATGCTCCAACTCACTTACTATGAAGGCACAACCCATCTCCGAACAACTGAAAAAAATTTCTCTTGATATCAAAGGAACAACAGATCCAACCGGCCCCAACCAACTCTATGATCAAGCCAACGTGCTTTAGCTACATATATAAACAATTGAAGAAGGCTAGGCAAGGATAAAATAGCTCCTTCAGGACCTAAGACAATCAGTCAAATAAAAAGAAGAAACCATTCAGCAGCTGGCATCTGAAGCAAACCCCAAATTCAAAGCAGTCTTTAATGATTTGACATAGGTAATGGAAACCACCCATGCCGACAAGGTGGTCACTGAAACAGACCCTGTGATGAAAATATGGCAACAAGAGAACACTGAGTTCACACAGATCAGGACAGAGGCCATGAACAAGGTTCTGGATTTGGGGCCCCTTTTAAAGGAGGGGAAATCATAACAGGTGGAGCTGGAGAGGGAGACAGCCAAGGAAACTCAACCAGCAACAACAGGAAATGGTCAACAGGGGACTGCAATAGGGGAAAAATATTGACTTGGGACAAGTCAATAGCTTGTGGTCGGGGCTTGTTGGAGCCTTTGTTTTGAACAACACAATTTTGAGTTGTGGAAGGCTGGGAGCAAAAAGAATAGGTGGCGTAGCATGGGTAAGGAAGGTAAGGAACTGTTGTTGATGCAGATAGATGGAGGATCAGAAGCAGAAAATAGCATAGATGGAAACAACGGGGACAATGAACAAACAAAAGGACTCTCAGAAGCAGATTCAATTGTGGAAAAGAGATGGGAAGAAATGGAACACAAGGGAACAGCTGAGGGAATAAGGGGAAAACACTGATAGTGTCAGTTGGAAGGAGTAGATAAGCAAGGAAAGAAAGAGTCCGCAGGAGAGTGATGGGTATTGGGGGAGCTCTATGGAGCCTATATGTACTGTGTTATGTTATGTTGAACTTTGCGAAGTATGATATGTAATGTTTGGCTGCATTAATAGAAACATACATATGCTGAGTTGTGGGATTTGAGATGTATGATAGTAGTTGGTAGATGTATGTTCAGATATTTTAAAAATTTTGATGTTCGTATTGTTTATTGCTAAATGATGAAATGTCTCTCGAATCACATGTGATGAATATGGTCTGTGTAGTGTAATGTTTGAATAGTTGTTAGCGATCCCTCTTCAGTTTTGATGGTCTAGCTTTCAATCCTAGTAAGTTCATGGCACGCCTCGAGTGAGACTCCTTGCTATCTCGAGCAAGGTTAAAATGATGGCATTTTCCTAGACTACAATGGAATCTTGTTGGCTCTGAGCCTGAACCTCGGTCTTGCCAAGAGACCTCGTTTTTCGCCAACAACAAGAAGATGAGTTGATTGAAGAGGTACAAGCATCAAAAGTTGAGCTTGAATCTATAGCCATCATTTCAGGTGTTGGAGATACTCAAGGTCATTCAGAAGAGGATGATGTCAAGAGAGACTTCAATGACATAAAGAGGATGGTTAAAATTATGTTTGATGCATTTAGTGTTGGGATGGTAAGAGAAGGTTCTAAGCCTCCACATGGAGAAGGAAATTCATATGATAAGAAGGATGAATAGAAGAGTTCAAAGGGTAGTGGAGGAAATCCACCTCCATCTCAACCATCTTCGTCATCCTCATCGTCTCCATTAGCATCATCTTCCACTTCCACTACAAAAACCACTCACACTCACTCAAAAGCCACAAAAGACAACCTTACTCAAACTTGATGTCAAATTTGAGCTTCCAATGTATAATGGCGAGGTAAATGCAAAAATATTGGACAATTGGATACTTCAACTCGAGGTGTATTGCAGAATTTAGAACCTTCATGAAGATGACATAAATATTCAGTTGGCTTCTTTGGGGATGGAAGGATCTGCACTTGTATGGTGGGAAGCAAGGACTCAAGAATAGATAAAAACAACGGTAAGATCTCTATGTCTTGGTTAAGTTTTATTGATGCTATTAAAAGGAAACTCTATCCCTTAGCTTACATTCAAAAGGAAATTATGGATTGGAAAAATTTTGGACAGTTGAAAGGGAAAAGTGTGCAAGATTATACTCATGAATTTAGGAGAAGATCTCTTATTTTTTGTATTAATTTATATTCTCAAGAAACTTTGTTAAAGTATGTTGGGGGTTTTCACAGTTACCTTAGGCACACCATTCTCATGTTTAATCCACAAACATAGATGAATTTTGTGTTCAAGCCACACACTTAGAGGCAAGAGGGAAACAAAACATAGATGAGAAAAGTGAAAGTAAAGGTAAAGGAAAGGGAAAGTTTAATGGAAGAGGAAAAAGAAATAGCTCTGTAAAAAGAGAGAAGGAAAAACTCACATGCAAAAATTGTTCAAATATTGGCCATGATGAAGACCATTGTTGGCAACATCATACAGAATTGAAGCCAAACAAATTGAAAGCCAAAGAAAAGGGGAAAATTGTTGCTATAGTTGAACATGACTTAGGGTCAGATTTGGGAGATGAGACAAAGATTACAACCATGCGTTTGAAAGGTAAACACATTTCAAGCACTATTACTTCAAATTTTTCAAATGTTACTCATGATGAAGATACAAGAATAGAACTTTTCCATATTATAGTTGTCTCTAAACATAACAAGATTGATACACCTTTTGATAGTGGGTCACAAGCTAACCTAATTTCCGAAGACTTGGTTAAGAAACTAGGCATTGAAACTATTAGACACCCAAGACCATATCCTTTGGGTTGGATATGCAAGAATGAAAACTTGTAGATTACAAGGAAGTGCATACTAATATTTTCCATCAATTCAAACTTTCTTGATGAATTTGAACTTGATGTGGTGTTGCTTGAGATATCATGTATTGTATTGGGAATTCCTTATTTGTATGATAGGAAAGCGGTATTTCATCACCATGAGAATAAGTATCACTTTTTTAAAGATGGTATTGAGTACATAATTAGAGCACGTAAGAAAAGGAAAAGTTTGTCTCTTATACATGCAGGATAAATGTAGAGGATAGTGAATGCAAGTGAGAATCTGACATTGTTAATGATAAAAAAAAGAGATATTTTGAATAAAAATTTTCAAAAAGACGCGCATTCTTGTAATGATATGTTTCAAGATTCTAACAGGTTTCCTTTGAAATAAGGTGAAAAATATGTGACACATTTGTAGGAGTCAACATCAGTGTTGAGTAGTGTTGGAAACAAGATGTCGGTGCAAGAGAGTGCAAAGGTCAAAGAGAAAGTGACAAAGCAACTTGGAAAAGAAGGCATGGGTTCCACAAATTCTTGTTATTGGTTTCCAAAAGTTACATGGCAATGGCGAAAATATTTGGTCAAGAGTCGACGCAAGTACAAAGCAAGATCAACTAAAAATCTCCATGGTGACAGTGTGCAAGGTGAGACAATTTTTAATTTTACTTTGATTAATTACCAAGATAGAAACAAGATGGTTTCTGTAGGAATTTACAGGGTAAGTTCCGTAGATCAAGAACCAAAGTCACCTCTCACAAACAGATCACAAATCAGTACACTAGTATAATCACGTGATTAAAGCCCTCAAAGAGGGAAACAATCCACGAACTAAGCCAACGCGGCCACTTCAGGAAATTTATTAATATAAAATAAAAGTTACATATGTTTCTCTCTTAAATAGTTACCAAAAAAATGATCCTCCATGCTCTTTAAATAGAGATCATGGACCAATCGGGTGTTAAGCCACGAATCAAGTGTCGTTAATAGGGAGGTGAGAGATAATCATCGAATCACTACAAATCGTGACCGTCGGATTATAAGTTACAAATGTACATGGTAAAGAAACACACTTTACCTAACTCTACACTAGACTAAGTTATTCTTAACTATTTCCTATGTGTCAGAATATCCTAACATCCCCCCTTAAGAACAACATGGGATAGGATTGAAGGATTTACAAAGGTGACACAATAGGAGCCTATTTCCTATGTGTCGAAATATCCTAACATCCCCCCTTAAGAAAAAATTGGGATAGGATTGAAGGATTTACAAAGGTGACATAATAGGAGAAGGAAGGAGGCACTGGAGCCTATTCCCCCTTAATAACAACTTTCCTGAACTCTAAGCATGGATCGAATTTTGGTAAACTTCGCTTCTGTGAGAGCCTTTGTAAAGATATCAGCTACTTGATCATTGGCTGGACAATATTGTACTTCAAGAACACGATCATGAATGAGCTTTCTGATGAAGTGTATGTGGATTTCAATGTGTTTCATCCGCTGATGTTGAACTAGATCTTTACATAGTTGAATGGCACTTTGATTATCACACCAAAGTGTAGTTCGATGTTGTTTATGAAGACCGAATTCAAACAGGATGTGACGAAGCCACATTGCTTCCTTGTTGGCTTCAACTGCACCACGATACTCTGCTTCTACTGAAGAAAGAGAGATGGCACTTTGTTTCTTACAAGACCAAGTAATAGGTCCTGAACCAAGATTGAATACATATCCTGCAGTAGAATTTCAATCATCAAGGTCACCAGCCCAATCAGAATCAGTGAAACCAATCAACAATGGAGATGCTCTTGCACTGTAATGAATCCCGAACTGAAATGTACCTCGAATATATCGAAGTATTCTTTTAGCTGCTTTCCAGTTACTTTCATGAGGTTGGTGCATAAACCGAGCAACAAGACCAACGAAAAAGGAAATGTCAAGACGGGTATGGGTTAAATACAGAAGTTTACCAACAAGTTGATGATATAAGGTAGAATCAACTTTAGGGGTAGTACAAGTGACTGAAAGCTTGAATCCAGACTGAAAGGGAGAAGGGGATGGCTTACATTATTCCAAGTGAAATTGGTGTGGAAAATCACATGCATACTTGGGCTGAGAGAGGGTAATGCCTTCCTTGGATTGCAAGACTTGAAGACCAAGAAAATAATGCAAGTGTCCTAAGTCTGTCATTTCAAACTTCTTTTTGCGGCTAGAATTCACATGGTTTATATGGTTTGTATCACTACCAGTAAGGATAAGATCATCAACATAAAGAACAAGGATGGTGAAGGAATGATATTAAAAATAGAAGAGAGAGAGAGAGGTGGCACATATGCCGAATCAGGCTTGCAGGCCAAAGGTGGCACACTCGCCGAACTAGGCTTGCAGGACGATATATTTTCATCAAATTTTACATCTCTTCTAATGATAATATTTTTGGATTTGGTTGAAGAAGTCTATATCCTTTGACATCTTCAAAATATCCAACAAAAATGCATTTTTCACTCTTAGGTTCTAAGTCTTTATGTTTCGCATCTGGAATATGGGTCCAAGCATCACTTCCAAAAACACAAAAGTGACTTGCATCTGGTTTGATTGAGATCCAAGCTTCTTCTGGAGTTATATTCTTTAAATCCTTAGTAGGAGTGTGATTGACTATGTAATTTTCACAGTTAATGGCTTCTGCCCAAAAATTGAAACCAAGTGCTTTAGATTGAAGCATACAATTAGCCATTTCTTGTAAGGTGTGATTCTTCCTTTCAGCTACACCATTTTGTTGTGGAGTATATGGAACAGTATGTTGCAATTGAATGCCATGCTCAGTGCAGAAGTTGATAAATTTGTTGTTAACATATTCTCCTGCATTGTCTGATCTTAACTTAAGAATTTGATGTCCAAATTGTTTCTCAACAAAGGCCTTAAAGGCCAAGTACATGTTAAAAAATTCACTCTTGAGTTTTAAGAAGTATACCCAAGTGCGTCTGGAAAAATCATCAATGAAAGTTAAGAAGTACTTGCAACCAGAGAAAGAAACAACAGGAAGTGGACCTCATAAATCACTGTGCACAAGCTGCAAAGGGGCTAAAGCCTGCCAAGTGGCACGTTTGTTAAAACTATCTCGATGATGTTTTCTGAGTACACATCTGAAGCAAACACCATCTCGGCAAGATACCATAGGAGTACCCGTCACCATATTCTCCTTACATAGAGTTTGAAGAGAGCGATAGTTTAAGTGACCAAATCACTGACGCCAAAGTTTTCTCACTTCATCATTATGAGCAACAAAAACGGATGGAAGACATGATGATCCAAAGTTGTCAAACTTATAAAACCTTGTGGAATCATCAACAATTCCAGTAGCTAAAATATGTTTAGGATCTTTGAGGTCCTTGATTACAACATCATAAGGTGAGAATCCTACTATTTTACCTTCACCTGAATGAGTTATCTGATAAACAAAGAGAAGGTTGCATGACAAGGTAGGAACACATAGTACATCATTAAACTGACCATTATCGAGATGAATGGTTCCAGATCCTACAACACTTCGAGATCTATCATCATCAACAAAATATGTTTGGTGTTACAATCATTTAAAGAAGAAAACATGGCTTTATTTTTGGGCATGTGATAAGAAGCTCCTGAATCAATGAGCCACTCATGAGAATGAGAAGAGGAAGATACATTTAACGCATAACCAGATATTGATGCTTGACAACCACAAGAAGAAAGTGCCATTCATGAAGATGAAGGTGAAGAGTGCTCCAAATTGATGTTGTGCTTCTTCATTGCTGCTTCTAAAGCTTCCATCTTCTTAAAACATTTGGACTCTATATGGCCATCACGTTTGCAAAAGTTGCAGTGTCTATCTATCTTCTTTCCTTTGTTTTTATATGCCTTATCATTTTGGTGAGTTGCTTTTTCAGTTTGCGGCTGAAATTTCTGAGGACCCTTGTTTGGTTTTGGAACATACATTTTAGGATACTGGTTCTTGGGATTCTTTTGAAATGATTGTTTTTGGGCTACTAAGGCTTTCTTAGAAGCGTTTCCAAAAGTGATAAGACCAAGGTGTAAGATTTTTTCTTGTTCTCTTATCAAAGAATCACAAAAGGACTCAAAAGAGGGATTCTTGTAGGTGGTTCCTGAAGAAATGATGGCTTCTCTAATGGAATGGAAGACGAAAACCAATACAGAGTAAGTAGGGCCAAGCTTAGCAAGAAAGCAATAGATGAGGCTACTATCTTCCTTTATGACCTTACAACCTTATAAAAGAAGTCTAAGGGTCTTGAATTTGGAAAAAAAACATTCAATAGAGGAAAAACTATTAGGGTCCAAAGTAAGCAACTCATTTTCAAGCTGGTGAACCCTGATTTGATTTTGAATGCCAGAGACAGTATTTAGCTTATCCAGGGCTTCATGAGGGGTGTCAATGTCAAGGATATGAAATCGAAGATCTTGAGCGATGGACATTCCTACCGACCTTCATGATTGATCTTGTTTATTTTCCCATTTAGTGACTTTATCATCATCGGAAGTTTTAGTTTATACCCCTGTGGCTATTTGGTAAAGCCCTTTACTTCTAAGTATATCTACAATGTGAGGTAGCCATTGGAAATAATTGGTGTTGTTAAGAATAATCAGGCATGCACTTTCCATTTTTTTTAACAGAAGCAGATAAATGCTGAAACTAACTACTCCAATGGAAATATCTCGAAGAATTAGGCCGTTTCAAAAAAAAGGCTCGAAAAACGGCTTCTGGATGAAGAAGTTATGATTTTTTGAAAAAACGAGTTGACGATGTCGAATAGTTACAGGAACGGGATGAAGTGCAACTTAAAAAAAAAAAAATTGCCCCTTTTAACAAAATTTTTTTACAAAAAAAGCTTGATAAAGAGATTTGAACCCAAGACCTCTATTCTCATAAACTAACCCCTCACCAAGTGAGATAGTAAAAGGATTATGTTATTGTTTGAAAGGAGGAAGGGTGTTTTTTCTTTTTTTTTTTGGGTGCCTCTCCCCCCCCCCCACCCCCCCGGTGTGCGTGCTTATGCAAGCCTTACGGAAGAATTTTAGATTTTTGGTTAGCCTTACTGACAACTATCAATTTTTTCACTATTTCTGATTTCCCGAGATCGCACAAAGACGCAGGGAAAGAGCATACGTAGCAAAAAAAATCCCTTTTCCTGTTTCTAATTTGCCGAGATCACATGCAGCGCAAAGAAAAGAGCATACACAGAGAAGATGGTATAGATCTGGCGAATAAATAAAACCTAAAAACCAAAAATAAATAGAGGAAACCGAAATAAGCAGAACTATTAACAAATATAACTGCAAAACAAATGCTTTATACCTCCAGATATAAACTGTCATAACTTGGCCAGCTGGAAACCTTTTTGCGTGAAATGAAAGGCGTTCATCACTGTAACAAATGCTCCGTAAACAAAAAAGTAGTTCTCCAAGCCCAAAAATGTTCAAAAATGATAGATGTACAAAACGACATTCGCATGCAGTCAAACCGGCTTCGGATTTTGATCAACAACGGATGCGGTCCTCAAAATAGCTCTGATACCATGTAGGAATTTACAGGGTAAGTTTTGTAGATCAATAACCAAAGGTCACCACTCACAAACAGATCGAAAATCAGTACACTATTATAATCATGTGTTTAAAACCCCCAAAGAGGGAAACAGTCCACGGCCTGAGCCAACGTGGCCACTTCATGCAATTTATTAATATAAAAGAAAAGTTACATATGTTTCTCTCATAAACGATTACTAAACAAATGGTCCTCCATGCTATTTAAATAGAGATCATGGACTAATCAGGTGTTAAGCCACGGATCAAGTGTCGTTAATACCTAGGTGAGAGATAATCGTCGGATCACTACAAATTGTGACCGTCAGATTATAAGTTACAAATGTACATGGTAAAGAAACACACTTTACCTAACTCTACACTACACTAAGTTATTCTTAACTATTTCCTATGTGTCGGAATATCCTAAGAGTTTCTGGAAGCCTTAGCTTGCTGCTCTGCAAATGCAAAAAAATTGTTGCATGACGATGTCAATGACAACAAGAGAAGGCCACAAGAATCAAGGAAAAAGTTAACCTTTTGTGAAAAGCTCCAGTTGATGAAAATGGGAAATTTTTAGTAGATAGAGACTGAAATGATGAGGGAATAGTACCCTCATCTACATGATCAGTAATACAAGATATTTTGGGGTCCAAAAGGCTTCTAGTGAGGAGTAATGATCAAAGGCTCGGTATTTAGCTCAAAAATGAAAGTGTTTAGAATTTATTGGAAACTAAACGATAGTGACTGGCCCGTCACCAGGAATCCAACGCAAGTTGTTTCTTCAAAAACCGAGTTCGGATGAAGAATTTATAGCTTGTTTATCGTCGTTCAGAACAAGCAAATTTAAAAAAAAAATTGCACAACAAGTACAAGTTGATGACATGGAAGCCTAGTCAACATGTAGGGAATATTCTTTAGTTTTTTTCCCAATGGGACTATGACAAGAGTCACTGCAAGATTCACCAATTTGGGTTTGAGAAGGTGGAATTTGCCCAATGTCCTCCAAGGTTGAATTTGGGTTCATGAATTTTATGTGTTGGAAATTTTATTATTATTATTATTAAAGTTGGATATATATATATATATATGGTTTAAATATCATATATTATATTATATTATTATATATATTAATATTAATTATTAACTTCAAATTTTAGTACTAAATTCCACACATATTATATTAAATCCAAACCTTATATAATCTGAGTTAACCATTCTGCATAATTTATTAAACCAATGGTCTATTTAATCCAAAGTCCGAATATGGTTTGGAGCACAGATGTTATATGGAGGCATTACAATGTTATATGGCCGCAAGTATAAGGTTTGGGCGATGTATTATATTAAACTGTGGAACAAAATTATATGCGCGGGGTTCGGGGTTGAACCCACGACCTCCCCAGCGCTAACCATCAGCCTTACCGCCACACTACCACCATGGTTCTTAATAACCATATCATCTTTTGTATATTTTTTGTTTATTGAAGATTCCAACAGAGGTTTGGAGGAAGCCAACACCGCGGACCAGCCCCCTCCCCATGCGACCAAACCACATAACCAATAGACACGAAATTTTAAATGGTGGGAGTTTAACATAATCTCGAATTAATTAAAGCTAATCTGTATTGTTTTAGCGTTAATCACAGATTACCCAAAATGCACTTAGTGCATAATTAAAATTGCACTTATCCACTTTAAACCAGGATTAATATAAATTAAACTCACTGTTAATTTGGTGTATTTTTAGCGGACACCCCCAAATCCGGTGCCACCTCCAGAATTGTTGGCACTAACTGGAGTCTTCTCCATATTTGGAGGACAATTCTAGGGAAAAATTTAATTATCCATATCTTGACCAAATTTTGACCAATTTTGGCTCACGAAGATTCATTCCTAGCAAATTGGCATGCTCTTAACACATTGGAATATATTGCTAAGGCAAAGGAGCAATTATACAACTGTTTTTTTCACTTTGAATAATTTTGAAGCCTAAGGCCGCCAGGAAGGAAGGCCATGCCTAGATCAGTTGAAGGCCAAGTTGAGTAAATGAATAGTCATTTTTGATATATTTTGATATTCTGAACTCATTGGAGTATGTTTCAGGAGCATTTGATACATGTAAATATAAATTTTTTCACTATTGAGCCAATACAAAGGCCCAAGCCATGGAAGCTGGACCAAGGAGATGTAGCCAAGGAGTGGTGAAATCGTTTATCAAAACTTTGTTTTATTGGATCAATTGTAATGGTTTGTTGCTCTATATGTTGTTGTATTTAAGAATTTTATTTTCATACTTTATGCTCTTGAATTCACTCATAAAAACTCAATTAAATTACCTGTTTGACACACATAAGAACCAAGGAAACCTGTACATCAAGCATAAGATCAGTAAATAAGTTTTATATCTGAAAATGAAACTAGCACAGCAAAACTAATATTCATATTCAGATCAGTATCTTAAGTGGAAAAACTTTAATGAACTTAGCATCAAAATGTATCTAGAAAATTTGTAAATAAATCTTACAAACTTGGCATGCATTACAAGCTTGTTTTGTCACTCTTAGATTCTCTTTTGGACCATGTTTTAAGATCTGATCTAAAAATAGCATTGGCATCATAAGGATATAAACATTGATAAAGTGAGTTGATTGCAAGTAATTCAAGATTGTTTAATGAATTTAGATAAATCATTGTTAAGCTCTATAATGTTGCCATAAAACTTAATTTCTCATTTGATTTAAACATTATAGATCTAGTGATTACTAAAATCTTATGTAAACAGTGGCATTTAGTTCTTTGAATTGACACAAAAAATAACTCATACATTTTCAAACTGCCTAATAAGCCCTAAAACACTATAAACATAACACATAATAATCCTAAGTGTTTGACTTTGGTTTCATGCATTTTTGTTGAATAAGTCTTGGCATAAGGTGATAGCTCTCATTGTTACAGTGACTGATCCAAATTTTCTTAAGTTTAATATGATATAAACTGTTAAATTTATTTCACCAAACTGAAACAAAAATTTATCATTCATTGTCAAGTGCACTAATAATTCAAATCAAATATTTTGGGCATTATTTGTTTGGATGAAGCATGCAAGTTTGGTGGTTGTTATCTCTGCATCCAAGGCTTTGAAATACATGAGAGGCATAAGCATATTTTTACTATTATGCTCTTTAATTTAACTCAAAGAAAGAGAATTTTTGGGACAATTTTACATACTTGGCATTAGAATCATTCACTTTTTGCTCACTAAAACATAATTAGTTTATTGTTGCAATAAATTCACGTATTCATGTCATAAAAATTTATGAATGCATTGTTGGCTTTTAGTGATCTCATCAACTCATAATATTGTTATCATTGGATGGAAAATACATTGTTGGGCACCTTGTCTCTTGAATAGACTTTTCCAATACAAGAAAAACAGTATGATTCTCATTCTTATTTTATTGCTAATATATATTATTGAATAAAAACTTTGCATTGGTATTTTTGGATATTTGAAGCTCTTCTTGTTTAAATTGAGTATCTTATGGGGTTGAATAGTCATTGTCATTTTATTACATGACTAAGAGGCATTGGAATTTTGTGAGCATTTACAAATCTTATTGCTGTTTTGGTTAATTTTTATTAGCATAATATTTTGAGAAAATTGGGTAATTGCTGAAAGTAGATCAATGCTCCATCTCTCCTTCTTGCCATTTGGTTAAGCCATATTGTAGATTTTAGCTAATTGGTAATCCACATTTTACATCTAAAGTTTGGCTTGAAGATTGGAAAATACAATTTCTTATCTCTTTGTGATACCTGTCATTAGCATCTCATTTTGAATTATTGAATAATTGCATCTCTTGTTGGAATTTTTGGCACATTATCTCATGCACTACAAGGAAAAGACTCTCTAGCGGATGTTTTTGAGGAACCTCTTATAAAAAAACCCCAGACATCCATTTCTAGTGAAGGTTCCTATAGGAGGTTGCCGGGCGGAGGTTTTTGCTGATGTAATTCGTCTGGTGCTCTTATCGCCGTAAAATGCACCAGTGCATTCAACACAAGAAAGTACCGGTGCGGTTAAAACATTGGCACATCAGACACTGTGCACTCCGTACACACCCACCCAATGTGTTGTATTTCTATAGTGCACCGATACTTTACATAACTTTTGCACAGGTGCCTCATAAAAAGTGCGCGAAAATTAAAACCTCCCGAGTCGCCCTTAAACGCACCGGATCACCAACGCACCGGATCGCCCTGAAATCCCCGTGCACTGGCATAGGGCTAAATAAATAAAAAATTATGACCAAAAAACCACACAAAACACAAGCACACCATACACCATGCACTCCTAACACACTCGCCCAGTGCATCATATTACTGTAGAGCACTGGTGCCTTACAACTCTTCTGCACCGGTGCTTCAGAAAACGTGCGCGAAAATAGAAACCACCTGGTGTGGAATAAAGAAAACGCATCGGGGTGCCCATAAACCCCGCACACCGGCAAAGGGTTAAATAAAATAAAATAAAACTACAAAAAACATTGGCACCCCGAAAACCGTGCGCTCCGTACACACCTGCCCAGTGCCTTATATTAAGGAGCCACACTGGTGCGTGACAAATTTTCAGAACTATTTCCTCATAAAAAGCGCGTGAAAACAGATACCGCCCAGGGTGGAATGACGGCAACGCACTGGGGAGCCCATAAACCCTGCGCACCAGAACAGGGTTAAATAAAGAAAAAATTACGGCCAAAAAACTGCACTTAACATTGGCTCACTGGACACTGTGCCCCGTGCGTCATATTACTGTAGAGCATCGATGCGTCATAAAAGTGCGCGAAAATAGAAACCACCCGAGGTGGCATAGCGTAAACACACCGGTACGCCAATAAAAACACCGCGCACTGGAACAAGGTTAAATAAAAATAAAAAAATTACGGCCAAAAAACCACATTTGTCACTTTTGTCAATGCTACAGAGCTCTCAAGCACTGATGCAAGTTATCCTTGTTTGAGCCACCCTGACATCGGTGCTCCCATTGCACTCATTCTATGCACTGTTGTTGTGCATTTCCCACCAATATCCAGCTTGAATTTTGTAAAACGGTGGACAAATTTTCTTTTGCAAATTTTATAGCCAATATGCCTCCTCGACAGGTAAATGTACTGGTATTTTTCTTGTTTTCCCATAATTAAGCCTTTTAGTGGATTAGAATTTAAAAAAACATTAACATTAACCATTAAAAATAAATAAAAAATTGTCGCACGGTGCACTCGAGCCATTCGACTCGCACCGGTCTACGGTGCTGCCTATAAATTTACAGGTCACACAGCAACCAGTGCTAACGGTATCTGCACCGGTTTCGGGGCGGTACCGATAGGTGCACCGTGTTATTTTAAAAAAATTTAAAAAGTGTGGTGGGGTCGTTTACCAGGCCACACCGTTGAGAATGTGGGATCGCGGCAACTCAATGCGTTGATGGAATTATCTACCCCGAGGCGCGTAGTGTTGTCAGCACACTGCATACCATAATTCAACATTGTCAACGGTTCGGCCTGGTAAACTGATGCTAAGGGCATCCACACCGATTCTGGGGCGGTACCAAAGGCACATCGTGTTATTTTAAATTTTTTTTAAAAGAGCGGTGCATTCGGTTACATGGCCGCACCATTGAGCTAGTTGCATAGTGGTGATGCGGTGCGTTGACCGAAATAACTGCCCTGGGATGGCTATTTTTGTCAACGCACAGCTTACCGTATTTGTCCTACATCAAAATTGCGGCCTTTTAAAATACCGCACTGACGACTATGTACGGTGGCAGGAGGGCAGTGCACTGACTTAGCTATACACCCCGGGGCATATAGTGTAATCAACGCACTGCCCTCCTGACACCGCACGTAATCAACGGTGCGCTAAAAACATTTTTTGGAGCACTGTCCCCGGTGCATTGAATATCATTAGGTGCACCATTCCCGGTGCACTTTTTTGAAAGACGCACCGGGACCGGTACGTGACTGTGTTTTTGGCGCACTGACTGTTGTTTTATTTATTTTTCAAAAAATATTTATATACATATATTTCTAAATACATGTCTCATTTAATATAAAAATTGTGTTTAATATGTCAATCATTTAAAGACATGAAAGGAGAGAAGAGGGGCAACATAAACAACAATAGGCGGAACAGTATAACATGGTTTGCCTGTGGGAGGCATGAGAGAGGGAGAGGGATGTGTACACTCGCCCTGTTACAGTAGCGACGCAGGGGCTCCTAAGGTAGGTAGGCCTCCTCAAGTTCTATGAGGAGGCTACTTCCCTAAAGTCCCATAGTTTGTTTTTGAGACATCTTATCCGAAGGTGGAATGCCCAGAAACAGGATTTTTGGGTTGGTATCAACCAGTGGTACAGGCCCACTGAGGAGGATATATATTTTATTACAGGGCTATGGAGGAGAGGGGTTGATTTTCCCTTGTTCCCTGAGGTTCCAGCTGGCTGTGTAGCAGGGAGTCAGTGAGTTTACTCCCAGAGATACATTGGAGAAAATTTAGTATCTCCTACAGATTTTCGGGTGTGCCAACATCCTCTTCACAGCTGATGAACCGCCAGATAATAGAGGTAATATTACTATTTTATTTAAATTTATTGTAACATGTTCTTTAACTTGTTTTTATTAAATTGTGTAATGAAGTTGTCTAATTATTGTTGTGTACTTGTATATATTTTGCAGACATTGGCTCTTTTGATGGCGAGGAGATGCCACCACCACCACATGATCCAGGTGTGGATCCTAATGACTATGAGGGCATGCCATATGCCGAGGATCATCAGGAGGCCAGTGCAGAGAGACCTGCTCCTGCTGGTGTGCCGGTGTATGGTCGACTTAATGATGCTAGATACAAGATGGAGTTGGGCGACTAACTCATTGTATTGATTATTGAGGTGGGCATCAGACCCGCTCATTACAGAGACATAGAAGCCAATGATAGGCTATTACGGATGTGGAGAGGTATGCCGCGTGACATGTACAGCTTGATGTGCAATGTCATAGGAATTACGATATCTTTTACACGACTGACGAGGACTGTTGCACGTTACTATTAAGCCACAGCACGTGATGGACAGTCTGTGAAGCACAACATACCATCATCTCATGATCGTTCACCTTGCGTCGCGCTATATGAGCAGGATCCTCCATTAGCATCTAGCAGCAGTCATCATGGAGATGAGGCTGTACCATCAGCCATGTCCATTCAGTAGCCTGTAGCACTCATCAGTACTCATGATCTTGAGCAGGCACCATTGACTCATGAGCAGGCCTCCACTAGTACTAATATTGATGTTGTACTACCACCAGTTGATCCATGACATTTATATTACAGTCGTATATTATTAACATTATTCAGTTCTATATATATATATATATATGGTCCATGTATTTTATGTTCATGTTGCAGTTGTACTTAATTGACATGTTGATGATCATCATGATGTGTATGTTGTTAGGTCATGTTAGATATGTTCATTAAATGTGCAGCTTGTAGATAGATGTGTATGTTATAGCATGAGTTATTTGACATGAGATGTAGATTTGATGTTTGTGTTGTGATGATGTTAATATATAACGTTAATTGTGTTTTTTTAGATGATCATGATCACGATGATGCAATTAGCGATTTTGAATGTGTTTTTTAGTCAAATATGATGTTTGTACGATGGTTATCATGAACGTGATGTTTATTAATTAATTTAATACTAAATGATCATGATATTGTAAAATTGTAATATTTGTAATTCTAATTTATTTAAAATTATAAAATTGTAATTGTTATGGTATATATGTAAATGTGTAAAAATGTAATTGTAATTGTAACTTTTTAATTTGTAAAATTGTAATTGTAATTGTAATTTTTTAATTTGTAAAATTGTAATTGTATATATGTAAAATTCTAAAATTGTAATTGTAATTGTAATTGTAATGGTACGTGAAATTTTAAAATTGTAATTGTAATTCTAATTCTAATTCTAATTGTATGTAAAATATTTGTAAAATTTAATTGTATTAATGTGAAATGAATTTATTAAAATTTTTAAATTTGTAAATTTTAAATAATTGTAAAATAATAAATCTAGAATAATATGATTTATTGTAACATAATAAAGTTTAGAAAATAATGCAAATAAATTCTTGTACTTAAGAATTATCATTATTTTATTATGATCTTAGGTTAAAAAAAAAAAAAATTTAATTTATACAGTACGTCATTGTTTTTTAGATCAACATAATTGCAAATTATCAAGTGAATTATTGATTTTAACATTAACACAATGCAAATTACCAATTAATTCAAAATATATAATATATTAATATTTTGAGAAACCCATGTTAAAAAGTATAAATATTGATGAAATAACACATGTACCATATCACTCTCAGTTCTCATGATCACCCTCATTATCTTCTAGCTCGCATGGCATGATAACACTATTGTTCTCAAAAATATGTTTTGATCTAGGGTCATGTGTCAATACAAACCACCAATCCCTATCCAACACATCTGGTTAAAAAAACACCTGGTTGCAGTGTTTAGGGAAAACATAGGGCTCCTTAGCTTCATCCAAAATCTTTCTAGAGTTGATACATATCAGCCTACTATCGTGATCTTCCTTTACATTATTCCGATCAAAGGTGTCCCACCACTTGCACCTAATAATAACACATTGGAAAGAAGAAAAATCCACTTCAATGATCTCTTGTATCTTTCTGACATAATCTAACGTCCCTCGTACTAGGTTTTGATCACGGTGGCTAGATCGACTAGATTGATCAAACTTGACTTCCACTCCACAATTTTGTGCGATGTTTCCAGCATCGACATTTTCTGTGTGAAAATGGTGTCCATATACCCACATAGATGGGAACAAATGCACCTATTATAAAAAAGTTAAAAAAATCATAGTGTCATGTGTCTTATAAATAATAATCCAATAGTTAAAATATGAAATGTAGATGTCTTAATATAAGTTTCAAATTTACATAAAAATTAAAAATATTATTACCAAGTTGCTGCACCCAATCCCTATGTTTAGCGCATCCTCTTCAGCACGCGGGTAACGACCGGTAGCACTGTATTTCTCTCTGACTTTGTCAGCAACCCAACTGTTGAGGCATATTTTTGGCATTTTTTATTTTAAATGATCGAGATAAGGCACAGTTCTACCATTCAACCGTCTGAATTATTTCATGTCACTATCCCATTTCATCATGTTTTGTTCATACAATGCGATCCATAGTTGTGTCGCTTCAAAATTGTAAAGAACGAATTTATTTATTGCTTCAATTTTTGCATTCGCTGATGAAATTAAAAAAACATTATATAGTAATTAGAGATGAAAATATACATTATATCAAAGTTCAAGATGAATATTAATTACATTTTGTAAATTTGAAAAATTATAAGTCGTTTACTCTTTATCAAGTGCTTTTTTCCACTCATTTGGAGCAACTCTCCTTCTCTTTTGTCTTCATCCATTTCATCGTCCCAAATCACCGCACCTGGTCTGTTGTCGATCTGCTTGATGTACTCACTGGCATAATACAAAGACTCATATGATATGTACCCCTCTGCCATAGACCCCTCGGGTTTTTCCCTTTGTCGAACAAAACCTTTCAATTTCTTCATGTACCTCTCTAAGAAGAACATCCAACGACAAGAAACAACCCCAACTAATTCAACCTCATCTACTAGGTGGATTAGAAGATGAACATGTAAGTCCATGAAACTCGTCGGAAGTTCCTTCTCAAACATACAAACAATCTCAACTATCTCTTGACGCCATCGTGGAATTCTAGCCACATGAATCTCCTTTAACGTGATCCAATGTACAAATGCAGATAATTTAGATATGGCATGTCCTAGGTCTTGAGAGAATTCATGTTTCACACACCCACGCACAAACAAAGGATAATGACACTGCAAAGTTATAAACACGTGCAATAATATACAAAATTAGTTATGTTTTATGATCCCTACATGGGATAAAATTTATTAATATAACAAATAATAAAATCATGCTTTTGAAATTATACATACTCTTAGAATATTCAAATGGTCATGTGATTTCAACCCCGACAAATGGTCATCCACGGTGAAGCAGCGTTGTAGTGAAGACTCGTATGAAGTTAGCACCCTCACATCCATTATAACTTCCTTTGCCAAAGATATATCATCTTTTTTTTAAATCCATGGGACATCAACTTCTTTGAAAAACCATGAATTAGAGGGACCAGCACATGCCTCTAATCTTGTACTTTCTAATCGTCTTGGCCAATGTTTCGTTTTATTTTTTGAAGTAATAAGATCTTTCCTAATGGCCAATGTGTCACTTTGTTTCGATGATATGTGCCTCCATAAATAAGATGAAACATTTTTAAATATATGCATGGGATCTAATAAGTGGGCAATATTAATATGCTCCCAATATGGGAGGTCATTAAAGATAGATTTCCTTTTCATTTCAATGGGAAATTTCTCAACATAAGTGTCGAAGAAATCTGGATCATCGAACATAGGCTCCCCATTTGAATCGAACATTTCTATGAACTCCTTCTCCTTCTCTCTCTAATATTCTCTAAGCCATTCAATTGGTGCCATTATTGGAGGCCTTTGGGTTCTTTCTCGTTTACCATTGAAAGTGGATGCTGCTATTCTGTAAGGGTGTTCTTCTGGTAGGAATACCCTGGAGAAATCGTACACTGGCTTTCGTAGGTCCTTGAACCATCTAGCTTTCAGAGAAGGTCCACAACATTTACATCCAAAATACCCCTTTGTTTTTTTTTCTAAATTGGACTAATTCTATTAAGCATAAATATGCTACAAAGATAGTACAGTCAAGAGAACCAAGAAACTGGCCAACCGGAAATGATAAACTATCAACATCGGTCCCGAAGAGAGAAAAAAAGACAAGCAAGGAATAGCAACAAGCGAGAAGAGGGCTGGAAAAGCCAACATCTATCGAACCATGGTGGAATCTTCCACACGAAGTTTCTTCCCTTTCTTTTTGTTGACTTTAACCCAACCATTATGGTGAGTAGGAACATGGACGATTTGAAGACTAGAGTTCTCCAAATGAGGGAGCCCCTTATCAGAATCATAGGAAGCGGACTCATGAACATGTTTTGGAGTGGTTGTAGTATCATGAGGATGCCCAGGAGCAGTGGTGGACAAGTGCTTCAACTGAGGACCCTGATCTGAAAATGCATCACTCCCTTCATCTTCTGAGCTCGAGGATTCAGAGTCTACAACAGGCGGCGGGGTACAAGGAGTCCATCTTTTGGATTTGGACTTTGTACTGTTTTCCTTTTTCTTTTTTGCAGGGAGAGTGGGGAAAGAGTTCTACAAGTGCCCTGTTTGGTGACAGTGGCGGCAACGGAATGTAGCGTTCTCGTAATCTAAGATCTGAGTCCAAACTAAGTCACCAAACTTGATGATGATTTGATCAGGTAGTCCTTTGCTGAGGTCTACTTCCACACATATTCTAGTATATGTGTAGAGACCTTGAAGTTCCCGATCAAAATCAGTCGTTACAAAGCGGCCCAAGGTGTCGCCCAGGCGTCTGTAAACAGCCACATGCCATAGATGGATTGGTAAGTTGGGAAGTCTGATCTAGACAGGTGTCTTGGTGATGACTGTTGTAGCTGGGTCAAATTCAGGGAACCATGGGGTTAAGAAGAGCCCTGTTGTTCCCCAAAACCATGGACCTTCCTCTAAGGCCAGTTCATAATGCTTAGAGTGCTCAAACAAAACTATAAATAAACCCCTTGAGCAAAATCTGACCTTGCATTTACTAGTCTAGTTTTCATGGATCCATTCGTAGAGTTCCTTTGTACGCGACCAAAGTCCATTAAATCTGCAGATGATGGCTTTTTCAGTAAAATTTTGAAGATCTTCTTCGAGATTTGGATGGGAGATCTCAACTGAGGGAACATCATCCAATTTTTCAACCAAAAAAGGCTGAGGTTTGGGCGTTTCATGGGGAGTGGGTTTCTGAGAGTAAACAACATCTTTGTAAGAGAAAGAAGGGGTAGAAGAAGAATACCCAGCAGCGCCTCCTCTCAGACGAAGGGTGAGCACAATAGAATCATTTATGTTAATGTTGTAAACTAAGAGGGGAAGAAGGTCCTCAAGCTATTTACCTTGGTAAAGAAGTATCTGGTGGACCGAGGGAATCCCAGTCCGGCGTTCCAGATTTATCTTGAGATTCTACACCAGATCTGAAGAAGAAACCCATTGTAAAAGTGTATTCCCTGAGAGATGTAAGATTTGGACTTGAAATGAAGCAGGGGACCGCCTTGGAATAGGGGCTTCACGATGGCTAAGGGAATTTCTGTAGGAGTGGACATCGTTGTTGCTCTGCATAAGAAATCCGAGAGGGAGGGGATCGCCTCCATTCCAGCCTCTGAAACCGTCATTATTGCAGCCGGGGTTAGCGACACAGGCCACCGCCCAGTCTGCGATTGTATTTTCCGCAAAGCCATTTATTGCATTACCTCCTGACCTCGCCGAGCTGAAAGCCTCCGCTTTGAGGCAAGGAGAAGGGGGTCCGAGCCAGACTCCGCAGGGCGCAGCCTCCAGGCATATTTTCGTTGTGCTGGGAAGCCCAAGAACGATGTCGTCTCCAGTGCATTCGCCAGCGAAGGGGAGGACGGCTAGGTGAGGTAATACATGCGCAGGAACTGCAAATTTGTTGCAGGCGGCAGCATAGCCCAACAAAACCCTAGCTGCTGCCATGTTCCTTGTTCTTTCTGAATTTTAACGCATCAAAATACCCCTTTGTTACAAGACCTGTGAGATTATATTTGTATACATTAATTAATATCCATGGCATGTTAAAGAATATCATGAAGATCAGAAAAAATATTACAACGAATTAAATAACTAATATGTGAAAGAATATTGTTACATATATAAACAAATCAGTAAATTAAACATGTAATTTACCAGAGTAAACTCCTAAGCCTAGATAATCATGTGTCGTGTAAGCACATATGCCATACAATGTAAAACTCCTCTCTGCTGCAGTGGGTCTTGATACATCATATGCATTTATCCCATCGCATAATCCCTTCAATTCATCTACCAGTGGTTGTAAGTAAACATCCATATTCTTCACTTGTCTTCTACCAAGAACTATGAGAGCCAACATAAGATGTTCATTATTCACAGACAACCATGGCTTCACGTACAACCATGGTGGATATTGTTATTGATCACTACTACAAAGCCAAAAATCGGGAATATTTGGTGTTCTGGAGGGAATATGGGTTGACGCCATCCATGGCTATGCTGAGTCGTAGACTTCGTACTTCATCCTTGAATTTTTTGGGCCATGTATCCTCTATATGCTTCATGGCTATTGAATCAGTTGGGATTCAAATAACTCCCAACTCACTTCTGTGTGAGGCATGTCATTGTTGCATCATAGCTAATTCTTTGCAACAAAAGAGCCTTTGAACCCTTGGGATTATAGGCATGTGCCTCAATATCATAAAAGGAGGACCAGTACGTGATTTACCCTTCTTTTTGTATTTATCATACCTGTCATGCCCACATTTAGGACACATCTCTTTGTCTACATATTCTCCTCTATATAGAATGCAATAATTTGGACATGCATGATATGATATGTACTCAACACCCAACATTTTCAACAATTTCTTTACCTCTTCGCAGCTACCGGGCAAGACATTATCACTCGGAAGAACCTTATCTTTGAATAACCTGTAGTTGGTGATCATGGAAAAAAATATTAATAAATGTACATTAATGTTGATATAATTATTAACGTTCATAAAATTTACCATTTGTAATGTTCATTTCAGTGTACTGATTATATTTCAAATTAATATAAGGGAGTACTTTATGGTAACTTACCTCAAAAGTTCCTAGAAACATGCATTCGACAAGACAAAATTTGTTTTCAAGTTGTACAGTAACATCTTTGTCCCCAACTGGGTAGACTTTGACTGACCGTCAGGTCCAAAGAGAGGGGTGGTGGAAGAAAATTTAAGGCTTTCGAAAAAGGTGTCAGTGATATGAGCATCATCCCCTAGTTGATCATCATTTTGGAATGCATCTAACAACATTGTCTCCATGGAAGTCGTATCCCTTTAGTAACCATCCATACCAACCTCTATTTGATTGCCTCCATTGCTAGCTTGTGAAGAACTACTATTGTTTTAGTCATTCCTAATTGGTGAATCTGTACGTAGCGGGAATTGAATCGGTGGTTGATTTAACCATTCTTGGTATCGTTCCTCTCCGATTTTTTCTCTTAATTCAGTATTCTCTCGATTTGACATTGTTGTGGGGTGCAACGGAAGATGGTAGGTAGGTCGTTCATCATCACTAGAATCATAATAATTTAAAAATAAAATAAAAAATGAACATGATTAATACAAAATATATGATATCAATTAGTAACCATGTTGACAATATTGCATGATTATAAATTGGTTTGACGTTGAAATAATTACATATTAATCAATATATATAGCAAACAATTATAATTATAATTACCATCATTGTCCCAGGATTGTGGCTAGAAGATGCAATATTGTTACAATTGGCAGGGTGAAGCGGTTGTCCATTTTCATCTACCAAATGCGCCTTGCGGTATGCAGCTCCTGATAAGAACTTCCGACATTTTGGAGCAGTTTGAATATTTTGTGCATTTGAACTCAATGTTGGTTCTGCATGAACCTGCAAATTTGTATACATTATAAATTTAATTAAGTTGTGCATTATTGACTGCATGGATAAAAAACATAAATTCAACTAGATAGTGAAAATATAAACAAATCTGAAGTAAATATTATGTCTCCAGATGGATAGGGAGAAATCTGCGATGGACTTTGAGAAATATTATGGAACGAGCTAGATTTTGAAGAATTGTTCATTCCAAATAATATATGATATTTTCTCCTTGCATTTGAGAAAAACAACAATAAATTTTGGTGCACAAACCTAAATGTAATTTCGGTGTGTAATGTAAAGATAACCGCACCAGTGCGTTTTTGGTATTGCGTACTGGTGTCGTTTTATAACCCGACGCATCGGTAATGAAAAAAAAAAGGTGGTAAATTGAAAAATGGGTGGAAAAATATTTTCAAAAATTCAATTTCATAAAACATTTCTTTAAATACTAAACACTTTTCATTATTTCACTATTTTTGTAAAACTTTTCAGCCAGAGATTTGCATAATACATACCTAGAGCAAACAAAGCATGAGAGCACTGTGGAGCAAGGAAATACGTTCGAATAGAAGTATTCAGACAATCAAAATTTCAAAACTTTGGTGATTCAAACCTTGTACCATATAATTTCAAACGATGTGAGTAAAGTTTATGTTTTTTTTTTTACTTTTTTTCTGTAGTTTTTTTATGCAGTAAAAAAAAAATCAAATTCTATTGTTTTTTTTTTTTACTTTTTCTGTAGTTTTTTTATGAAGTAAAATAACAAAATCAAAGTTTTCTTTTTCTTTTTACCTTTTCTGTAGTTTTTAGAAACAAAATAAATAAATAAAAAGATAAATAATCCATTTTTAGAAACAAAAACCCTATATTCTTTTTGTTTCTGCCCTTTCTTATCCCTCTTTCTATAATTTCAGAATTAGGGCTTTTAAATTTAGATTTTTAGGGTTTGTATAGTCATAATACATCCAACACACGGGAGGACTTGCATAGTTGGATCCCAATCCATGTTGGCCCTTGCGTCAATCTAAAAAAAACAGTTTTTTTCGTCGGTGCACCCTGCATAACATAGCGCATTGGTGCACTCTATTATACCAGTGCACCGCGAAAGTATAGTGATAAAAAATTTAAAAAAAAAAATATGTTTTTATCAATGCAGCTTATGTAACATATGGCATCAGTGTACTATTTTATTATGGCGCACCGCAAACTTGTTGTTTCACAAAAAAACCATTTTAGAAACAAACGCTACATTTTTTTTGTTTCTGCCATTTCTTCTCCCTCTTTCTGCGATTTCAGAATTAGGGATTTTCAATTTATATTTATAGGGTTTTTATTGCTAAATATAATCCTAAGACATCCAACCCATGGGACGACCTGCATAGTCGGATCCCAATCCATGTCGACCCTTGCGTAAATTAAAAAAAAAAAAAATGGTGCACCATGTGTACCTAAGCGCACCACTACGCTATATTATCCGAGCGCACCGCGAAAGTACTGTGATAAAAAATTAGAAAAACAAAATATTTTTTCTTAGTGCGCCATCTGTAAAATATGCAACTAGTGCACTATTTCATTATGGCGCACTGCGAACATTCTGTTTCGAAAAGAAAAAGAAAAAACTTTCAAAAAATACAAACCTTACATTTTTTTTGTTTCTGCCCTTTCTTCTCCCTCTTTCTGTGATTTGAGAATTAGGGCTTTTCAATTTATATTTATAGGGTTTTTATTGCTTAATATAGACCTAATACATCCAACTGATGGGACGATTAGCATAGTCGGATCCCAATCCATATCGGCCCTTGCGTGAATTTAAAAAAAAAATAGATTTTTTTTTTTTATCGGTGTGCCTGGCGTAACATAGCACATCGGTGCTCTATATTGTACAAGTGCATAGCATAAGTAATGTGATAAAAAATTAATAAAAAATTTTTTTTATCAATGCGCCATATGTAAAATATGGTACCAGTTTATCCTACAAAAACTAACACTGGACGATTTTTATTATTTTATCATGGTTAACCAGCGCAGTGATTGACATGTAATGCACCGGTGCTCCTTGTTGAAATAGACCATGGTCTATTATGCTTTTTGTGCGGTGCGTTTGGAAGACACCCACACATCAGCGTCGGTGCATACACCATGAATAGTGCACCGATTTCTTGAGATTTTTTTTTTTTACTTGAAAATTTGAAAATTTATTTATAAATATATTAATGAATGATATGGTATAGGTTTGAGATTGATAAAGAAATTTCTGAAAAGAGATCAAGTAAAAAAAAATACTGATAACACATCAAGAAAAGCAAAAAAGGCAAGTTCTTTGTAAATTCTTTACAAAGAATATTACTTTTGAACTATATGTAAGTTTAACTAATATGTATTGTTTACTATGTACCATGCAGAGCCACAAAATGATGAAGCTTGATAACATTATTTATGATCTAGGACCAGAAGAGCGTAAAATCTTGATGGAAAAGTTGCAAAAGGATGAATCAGGTGAATGAAATAATATTATCGATCCAATATGATTTTATTTTTTTAGTTTTCATTAATAATATAATTAAAATTATTAGACAACATGTGTGAAACAGTCTATTAATTCACATATGTTTAATGTTCTACAGGGACCAAGAACTCAGAAAAGGAATGTTGTTCTAAGAAAAAAAAATAGAACATGCAAATGAAAATGAATTGCTCCTTAGCTCATCTGGAGTGGTGCTGGAGGTTAACGAAAGGGGGAAAAAATTTTACAAAATTTTGAGGGATCTAGTGGAATGAATGTATAGACGTTTTTTCCACTTATAATACAAAAACCAATCCAATGATTCCAAGAACCAAATTTTATCTAAACAACAAGAAGAGTTTCCAAAGAATTGGTCAATGAGACATGTCAGACTTTTAATAGCAAAAATGTACAACAACAAAAAAGGAGGAATGAAAAAGTAATATTCCTTTAGATGTTTGTCTAGAATTATTTATAAATATCACTTTTGTTATACTTACTTTTCATATATCAATATAAAAATTAAATAGTTTATTTTCATGTTACATTTTCAGGAAGATTATGAAAATATAAAAATATGAACAAGCTCATATCATAAATATGCCAGTAGGAATGTCCAAAAAGATGTACAAGGAGATGGTCAAAGAAATGGACAAAATTGCATCACGATAGGAACCATCTATGTTGGGAAAAATACTGAGAGGGGGTGGGGGGTGAATCAGTATTTAAGGCTAAACAATTTTCTTTCCTTTCTCTTGTAGAACCATATGTTACAGTTCTATATGTTATATATGTTTCATTATTTAAGGCTAATCAACATGTATGTCCCGATATCTTATTATATCTTTACTTAGAGAATTGCATCAGATAAGCATTAAGCATGAACTGAAATAACAGAACAAACCATTAACACATATGGACACCAGGATTTAAGGTGGAAACCCAATTCAGGAGAAAACCACCGCTGTTGTAATCTCAGTCTTCAATATTTTATTATAGAGAAAACCTTTTACAATATATGCTGGTGCGGACTCATACTAGCACACAGGCACCCACCTGCAGAAGGCTACAACCTTCTCTTGTTTGCCAGCCTCTCCTAGAAGAGAGCAACAACCCCCTGATCATAACATCAGCTTCTATATACAGAAGGCTTCAACCCGTTATTCAATTAACAAACATATTTTCCCCAATTCTACATAACAGAACAGCGAGACCACTGTAATCCAGACTTCAGAGAATTTATGCATTCAACATTCCATGTATCCTACTGTGTGTATTAACTTTCAGAAACTCCAACTGTCATATGCACCGGATCCATATGTGTTCTTCAATAGACATCCGCTTGTTTTTCATCGTTTCTTCTATTGAATACTCTCACGATTCATCACCTTTTAGATCAATGTCTCGAAGGGTGCATCATGGACTCAGAATCATCAATTAAGCGCGTTTTCTGTCCATATGGATATTCCTTAAAGGAATTCCTTCTTCACCAATGCTCACCACTCCCGAATCGAATAATGATCTTTATCCTTTATATAGATCTCGCCTTTCTCAATACCATAAGTCTAAAACCACTCAACCGCTAATGGTATTTCTTTTATTTTATCCCCGGGGCTCTTCGATTTCTTTTTAATTTATTTTATTCAAACGAGGAGATTCAAATTATCTATGTGTGCCCAGCCTTTAACCCAAAGTTTAACCCTTCGGATTTTATAAACAATATCCAACGCTTTTCCATACGCAAGTGTCTTGTTGATGTGGTGAGTTCCGCAAGCGGAACAGCCATACATCTCAATCGTTTTGTATTAATAATCGTGCCAATCCAATTTGAAACCCTAACCTCCGTTCTTCCATGCATGAATCATCCCATTTGGGATCTTCAATAATATTCAATCTTTTATCTCCACCATATAATATTATAACTATAACCCCAATGGTTATTTTAAAACTTTACACTGTCCCCGTAACATTTTTTTTATTCAAATTTCATTCTTTGACCCCAGGCCCACATCGCAGATGGCCATTTTGCGATGGCGCGATCAAACATATGGCAGAACACTTGAATATGCGATATTGCGATCTTGCGATGGCGCGATGATCGCATATCGCAAACAACAGAACTTGCGATGGCGGAAATAACAAATATGTGATATTTCGATAATGCGATATTGCGATGATCGCATATTGCAAATACTCCATATCAACAAGACACTTGAAGCTTCAAAACTGCGCTTTGCGATTTGCGCTCAAGTGGTAGGGACCACTTGTCCTGCCACATTCAAATATTTAAAGTCTTTCTGCATACTTTCATAAATTTTCTTCATACTTGGTTGTTGAGGGCTTAAATTCCCGAAATGACTGTCTGAATAACTCTACTCTTCTGTAAATTAGATTTTACGGGAATAACTGCGTTCCACTGTAAAGACGGCTCTGCCCAACACGAATCAACTCTCCTCTGCAATTTGTGGCTACGGCTCATGACAATTAATTCATCCTTACATTTCTCCCTTCCTTTTTGAATGTGTGTTGTTGTTCACCAAAATTCTGTGGCGCCTTTGTACTCTTCCCATTCTATCTCTGCTGCTTCTGTTCGTCCTCTGTTCTTTTCTGCTGACCTTTTCCATTTCCTTTGCCATATCCTTTGCCATCAATGACAATATTCCAAAAATCTCCCCCTTTGGCATTGATGGCAATACTCTACCTTTGATGACCTGATAGACACCCTTTGTTGTGTTTCCTCCCCCTTTGACATCAATGTCAAAGAGTTTGATCAAGAACCGTTGAACCGACAGTCCCATGCTCCCCCTGAGATCATGTTGCATCTTCAAACATAATATGACCAACAATTCATCCTTTTTACATGACCAATGCTCCCCCTGAGCCTGTGCATTCAGACAACACCTCATAACCAATTGAGTCTTCTGTAATTAAGTAGACCTGATCCTCTGCATGGCAGAGACTACTCCCAGTTTCTGTCTGAGATATTCGAATGCTTCCCTGGGTAGAGGTTTGGTAAATATATCAGCAACTTTTTCTTTGGAGGAAACATATTCTAATTTCACCTTTTGCTCAAGCACTTGTTCTCGTAAGAAGTGATATTTGATGGGAATGTGCTTGGTCTTGGAATGCATAACAGGATTTTTTGAGATACTGATGGCACTTGTATTATCACACATAATGGAGATAGGGGGTGAACATTTGATTTGAAAATCTTGTAGGGTTTGCATCATCCAAAGAAGTTGAGTGCAACATGATGCTGCAGCCACATATTCTGCTTCTGCTGTAGATAAGGCAATAGAGCTTTGCTTCTTGCTGAACCAAGATACTAACCGGGGCCCCATAAAGAATGCACCACCACTAGTGCTTTTCCGATCATCAACATTTCCAGCCCAATCTGCATCAGTGTAAGCATGAAGAGTGAGATCAGCATTCTTTGGATACCATAGTCCAAAGTCTTGAGTTCCCTGTAGATATTTGAATATTATTTTGACAGCCTGAAGGTGAGACTCTTTTGGATTAGCTTGGAATCGTCCAACAATCCCAACTGCATGCATAATGTCTGGTCTAGTCCCAATGAGATAAAGTAGACTTCCTATCATAGATCTGTATTCTGGTTGATTCACCGTGGGAGAATCATCATGAGAACTGAGATTACATCCGGTTATCATTGGTGTACTTATAGGTTTTCACTCTTCCATGCCATACTTCTTCAGAATTTGCTTAAGGTATTTTGCTTGTGATAAGAATATACCATCTGTAGTTTGATGCACTTGCAAGCCAAGAAAGAATGTTAGTTCCCCAAGTAAAGACATTTCAAATTCTTACTGCATGACAGAAGCAAATTTCTGACTCATAGATTCTTCATTACTTCCAAAAATGATATCATCAACATATACCACCACAATCAATAGTTTATCATTTTCAATTTTTGTGTATAAGTTGCTATCAGCAGACCCCTTTGAAAATCCTTGTTGATGAAGATATTTGTCAAGATGATAATACCATACCCTTGGAGCTTGTTTGAGACCATATAGAGCCTTTTTAAGTCTACAAACAAGTTTTTCATCATTTCCCAAAATGAATCCTTCTGGTTGTTCTATATAAACTTCTTCTTCTAGATCACCATTGAGAAAAGCAGATTTAACATCCATTTGATAAACTTTGATTTGTTGGAAGCTTGAAAATGCAAGAAACATTCTTGTGGCTTCAATTCTGGCTACAGGAGCAAAGGTTTCTTCAAAGTCTATACCTTCTTGTTGAGCATACCCTTTGCACACAAGTCTAGCTTTATTTCTTATAACATCTCCATTCTCATTTAACTTGTTTTTGAATATCCATTTAGTTCCAATGACATTTTTGTCATGAGGCCTTGGTACTAACTCCCAAGTGTGATTCTTTTCAATTTGATCAAGCTCTTCATTCATGGCTTGAATCCAACATTCATCTTTTCTAGCTTGACTGACACTGTGAGGTTCAACCGTAGACAAAAATGCCAGGTTTCTAGAAGATCCCACAAGAGTCCTTCTTGTTTGTACACCTTATTCCTTTTCTCCCAAGATTTGAGATTCTGGATGATTCTTTTGAACATATCTAGATGGAGCCTTTTCAGACAGCTCTTCTTCAGGTTCTTCACTGGGTGTACTGTTTGTATCATTACTGTTTGATGTAGAAGGATATGTGTCCTCATCATCTTCATCTGTTGTTTGCTTTTCTTCTTTTGGGGCTGCAGTAGACTCATCAATAACAACATCAATGCATTCAACAATCTTTCGAAGTCTTTTATTGTAACATTTATACGCCTTACTCCTAGAGGAGTATCCAAGAAATATTCCCTCATCAGCTCTGGGTTCAAACTTGCCAAGTTTTTCATCATTATGTTTTATAAAGCATTTGCTCCCAAAAATTCTAAAATGATTTATAGTGGGAGGATTACCATACCAGAGTTCATAGGGAGTTTTATCACTATTTACACGAGCATGTGCTTTGTTGAGAATGTTTGCTGCTGTATGTGCTGCTTCTCCCCAAAATGTGTCAGGTGTTCTGGAATCATCAAGCATAGCTCTAGCCATTTGTTTAATTGTTCTGTTCATTCTCTCTGCAACACCATTCTGTTGTGGAGTGCCAGCTATAGAGAACTGTCTTTTTATGCCGTGTTGTTCACAAAATTCAAGAAATTCTTTGGATGTATATTCTCCTCCTCGATCAGATCTAAGACACTTGATTTTTAATTCTAATTCATTCTCCACTAGTGCTTTGAAAATCTAAAATTTCTCCAATGCTTCATCTTTGTGTTTAAGCAGCCCAATCCAACACATTCTAGAGAAATCATCAATGAATAAGATATAGTATTCTTCACCACGAGGTGAATTTTTCCTCATAGGTCCACATATGTCAGTATGAATGAGTTCAAGAGGCTTACTTGATGATCCTTCCTTGGCATTAAATTGTACCCTGGTTTGCTTACCGAATTGGCAAGATTTTCATATGATATTTTCAGGTAGAGTAATATTGGGAAGATCACAAACAGCTTTAAGTCTGCTTGATTTGTTGATTTGAGAGAAGCTCAGATGCCCCAACCTTCTATGCCATAGCCAATTTTCTGAAGATTTACTCAAATAACATTGTTCTTTGGGGTTCTTTAATATATACAGGTTGTTTGGAGTTCTTTTTCCTTTTATAATTGCTTTACCTGTATCAAGATCACGTACCACACATTCTTTTGAACTAAAGACAACTTCAGTTCCTTGATCACACATTTGAATTACACTTAACAAGTTATGCTTTAATCCATCCACATACATGAATTCATTAGCTTTCACCTTATCCTTTAGGAAGACAGACCCTTTTCCTTTAATTACCGCAGGAGTATCATTTCCAAATGTAACATTCTTCTCCTTTTCTAGAGAACTATATGCAAGAAGTTTGTCTTTATCACATGTCATGTGTCTTGAACATCCACTATCAATGTACCATTGGTTCTCTTCATCTTCTGCAAATAATGCTATGCCACAATTTTCAACCTGTAACTCCTTCTTTTTCCATACTTTGGATCTTGAAGGAACATGTTCTTTTGGCTGAACTTTGCTCCTGCATTCAGATTCTTCATGGCCAAAGTTATTGCAATAAGTGCATTCAACTTCATTTTGAAGAGGAGAAAAGTTGTTATAAGTATTCTTCTTTGCTTCAATATCAGTCCTTTTCTTTCTTGATTCTCTTGTCATAATAGTTTTATATGCTACACATTGAATAGCTTTATGACCAAAATTGTGACATGAGAAACATTGTCCATTGAAGAAGAAATTTCTGCGATCATAAGATCTTCTATATGAATTTATCTGTTGATTGGTGTTTCTTTGAAAGACATTTCTGTTAGTGTTTCTTGAATTGAAATGATCATGCTTTACCTGTAAATATTCTTTATTCCCTTGTTGAGTGGCAGCATGTTGTAAACCAACTATAACTGCTTTTAGATAATTTGGTGCTGATGCCTGAGAAGATTCTCCAATATATACAAGACATGTCTTTATAAGAGGAGAACGTTGTACCTTGATAATCTCATCTAAGGTTTCATACCCTTTAGCAAATCTAAGATTCAAAGTCTTTACTTTCCCAAGTTCTTTTCTTAGATCTACTACTTCACATTCTAATTTCTCATTCTGTTTCTCTTTATCTTCAAGCTGATTTTTCAGAGTTTCTATGATTATTTTGCTCTCTTCTAAGAAAATTTTGATTTTATTGTTTTCATTAAGAAAATCACTGTCTTCTAGAGCGTCCACAAAAGTATCCTCTTCTTCTCTAGATTCATTTTCAAATGCCATGAGAAGTCTCAGATCTTGTTCACATTCTTCCTCACTATCAGATAACCCATCACTATCTTCATGAGTATAGTAACTCCTTTTAGAGTTAAAATGATTCTTATTCCTTCTTGCTACTTCCTTCCCCTTTTTATGTGTTTATTTATAAGGACACTTAGCAGCATAATGACCAACTCTTCCACAATCAAAACATTTGAAAGGAAGCTTACCTCTGAATCGTCCTGTGCCAAGTTGAAGTTTCTTTACGAAGTTTATCTCATCTTCTTCTGAGATATATCTTGATCCTTCTGTTATTTGTACTTCCTTTCCTCTTGTAGAAGTTATAAAGACTTCTTCTTTGACTTCAGATGATCCTCCTCTTCTCATTTCATATGCAGTTAGTATGCCATGAAGTTGTACCACAGTAAGATTTTGAAGATCTTGCTTTTCTTCAAGAGCTGAAACTTTTGACTCAAATTTTGCTGTTAGAGATCTTAAAATTTTCTCAACCAAAGTGGATTCGGTAATTGTTTCTCCCAGATTTCTCATGCGATTTACAATATCATCAAGACGTAGAAATAAATTTGCAATGCTTTCTTCATTAAGCATTTTAAGATTCTCATATTGGATTCAGAGAGTTTGAAGTTTAGCACTTTTTACCTTTGCATCACCTTCATAGCTTAGAATGATTTTTTCCCATATTTATTTTGCTGTATTCAGCTGCATGACTTTGAAAAATTCTGATTCAGTTAGACTTCTGAATAGAGCATTGACCACCCTTGCATTTGTTTCATAATTCTTTCTTTCTGTTGGATATGTTGGTACTGCAGCTAGATATTGATATCCTTGTTCAGCAATCGCCCATACCTCTGCTCCCAGAGACTGAAGATAAGATCTCATCCTTGTTTTCCAGAAAATTAAATTGTTTCCATTAAAAAGTGGAGGCCTGATAGATGCTATTCCATCTTGATTGCTCATCTTGCTTGATCTTCCTTCTAGCGACTAAGCTTTTTCAGAAGGACCTGCTCTGATACCAATTGTTGGGAAAAATACTGAGAGGGGGGGGGTGAATCAGTATTTAAGGCTAAACAATTTTCTTTCCTTTCTCTTAAAAACCATATGTTACAGTACTGCATTCAACATGTATGTCCAGATATCTTATTATGTCTTTACTTAGATAATTGCATCAGACAAGCATTAAGAATGAACAGAAATAATAGAACAAACCATTAACACATATGGACACCAGGATTTAAGGTGGAAACCCAATTCGGGAGAAAACCACCGCTGCTGTAATCTCAGTCTTCAATATTTTATTATAGAGAAAACCTTTTACAATATATGCTGGTGCAGACTCATACCAGCACGCAGGCACCCACCTACAGAAGGCTACAACCTTCTCTTGTTTGCCAGCCTCTCCTGGAAGAGAGCAACAACCCCCTGATCATAACATCAACTTCTATATACAGAAGGCTTCAACCCGTTATTCAATTAACAAACATATTTTCCCCAATTCTACATAACAGAACAGCGAGACCACTGTAATCCAGACTTCGGAGAATTTGTGCATTCAACATTCCGTGTATCCTACTGTGTGTATTAACTTTCAGAAACTCCAATTGTCATATGCACCGGATCCATATGTGTTCTTCAGTAGACATCTGCTTGATTTTCATCGTTTCTTCTGTTGAATACTCTCATGATTCATCACCTTTTAGATCAATGTCTCGAAGGGTGCATCATGGACTCAGAATCATCAATTAATCACGTTGTCTGTCCATACGGATATTCCTTAAAGGAATTCCTTCTTCACCAATGCTCACCGCTCCCGAATCGAATAATGATCTTTGTCCTTTATATAGATCTCGCCTTTCTCAATACCATAAGTCTAAAACCACTCAACCGCTAATGGTATTTCTTTTATTTTATCCCCGGGGCTCTTCGATTTCTTTTTAATTTATTTTATTCAAACGAGGAGATTCAAATTATCTATGTGCGCCCAGCCTTTAACCCAAATTTTAACCCTTCGGATTTTATAAACAATATCCAACGCTTTTCCATATGCAAGTGTCTTGTTGATGTGGTGAGTTCCGCAAGCGGAACAGCCATACATCTCAATCGTTTTGTATTAATAATCGTGCCAATCCAATTTGAAACCCTAACCTCCGTTCTTCCATGCATGAATCATCCCATTCGGGATCTTCAATAATATTCAATCTTTTATCTCCACCATATAATATTATAACTATAACCCCAATGGTTATTTTAAAACTTTACACTTTCCCCGTAACATTTCTTTTATTCAAATTTCATTCTTTGACCCCGGGCCCACATCGCAGATGGCCATTTTGCGATGGCGCAATCAAACATATGGCGGAACACTTGAATATGCGATATTGCGATCTTGCGATGGCGTGATGATCGTATATCGCAAACAACAGAACTTGCAATGGCGGAAATAACAAATATGTGATATTGCGATAATGCGATATTGTGATGATCGCATATCGCAAATACTCCATATCAACAAGACACTTGAAGCTTCAAAACTGCGCTTTGCGATTTGCGCTCAAGTGGTAGGGACCACTTGTCCTGCCACATTCAAATATTTAAAGTCTTTCCGCATACTTTCATAAATTTTCTTCATACTTGGTTGTTGAGGGCTTAAATTCCTGAAATGACTGTCTGAATAACTCTACTCCTCTGTAAATTAGATTTTACGAGAATAATTGCGTTCCACTGTAAAGACGGCTCTTCCCAACACCATAATCAACTCTCCTCTGCAATTTGTGGCTGCGGCCCATGACAATTAATTCATCCTTACATTTCTCCCTTCCTTTTTGAATGCGTGTTGTTGTTCACCAAAATTCTGTTGCGCCTTTGTACTCTTCCCATTCTGTCTCTGCTACTTCTGTTCATCCTCTGTTCTTTTCTGCTAACCTTTTCCATTTCCTTTGCCATATCCTTTGCCATCAATGACAATATTCCAACAATCTCAACAATAGCGTGCTTCAAATGTAATATGTAATCATTGATTTTTTTATCATTAGGTACAATAAATAAACAATTTAGCATTAAATATTAATTTCAATTATTTTCCTGTAGAAAAGAAAAGAAAATGGAACCTATTCAACACATAAAATAGAATGACAAAGAAGAAAAGGATTGATATCTAAGTTTGTTAATAATTGTTACTTCCTTATAACAACTTAACTAGATTTCATTTTTGTATTTTTAAAGTTTTTTTACAAAAATCATCATTGAATGTCTTCAAACAGGTGTTAACATACAAAGAAGAACCATCAAAGGAATTGATTGAAATTGGGTTAAATATGGGCTGTGAGTATATGTTGGCATATCAGAACTTAATAGTGGAATTTGTAAGCATATATCGATCTTGTCAAAACTATCTCGATGATGTTTTTCGAGTACACATCCGAAGCAAACACCATCTCAGCAAGACACCATAGGAATACTCGTCACCATATTTTCCTTACATAGAGTTTGAAGAGAGAAATAGTTTAAGTGACCAAATCGCTCATGCCAAATTTTTCTCACTTCATCATTATGAGCAACAAAAACGGAGGGAAGACATGATGATCCAAAGTTTTCAAACTTATACAACCTTGTGGAATCATCAACAATGCTAGTAGCTAAAATATGTTTAGGATCTTTGAGGTCCTTGATTACAACATCATGAGGTGAGAATCCTACTATTTTCCCTTCACTTGAATGAGTTATCTGATAAACAGAGAGAAGGTTGCATGACAAGGTAGGAATACATAGTACATCATTAAACTGACCATTATCGAGATGAATGGTTCCAGATCCTACAACACTTCGAGATCTATCATCACCAACATAAATATGTTTGGTGTTACAATCATTTAAAGAAGAAAACATGGCTTTATTTTTTGGCATGTGATAAGAAGCTCCCGAATCAATGAGCCACTCATGAGAATGAGAAGAGGAAGATACATTTAATGCATAACCAGATCTTGATGCTTGAAAACCACAAGAAGAAAGTGCCATTCCTGAAGATGAAGATGAAGAGTGCTCCAAATTGATGTTATGCTTCTTCATTGCTGCTTCTAAAGCTTATATCTTCTTAAAACATTTGGACTCTATATGGACATCACGTTTGCAAAAGTTGCAGTGTCTATCTATGTTCTTTCCTTTGTTTTTATATGCCTTATCATTTTGGTGAGTTTATTTTTCAGTTTGCGGCTAAAATTGCTCAGGACCCTTGTTTGGTTTTGGAACATACTTTTTAGGATACTGGTTCTTGGGATTCTTTTGAAATGATTATTGTTGGGCTGCTAAGGCTTTCTTAGAAGCGTTTCTAGAAGTGATAAGACCAAGGTGTAAGAGTTTTTCTTGTTCTCTTATCAAAGAATCACAAAAGGAATCAAAAGAGGGATTCTTGTAGGTGGTTCTTGAAGAAATGATGGCTTCTCTAATGGAATGGAAGACGGAAACAAATACAGATTAAGCAGGGCCAAGCTTAGCAAGAATGCAATAGATGAGGCTACTATCTTCCTTTTTGACCTTACAACCTTCTAAAATAAGTCTAAGGGTCTTGAATTTGGAAAAAAAGTCTTCAATAGAGGAAAAATTATTGGGGTCCAAAGTAAGCAACTCATTTTCATGCTAGTGAGCCCTGATTTGATTTTGAATGCCAAAGACAGTATTTAGCTTATCCAGGGCTTCATGAGGGGTGTCAATGTCAAGGATATGAAATCGAAGATCTTGAGTAATGGACATTCCTATCAACCCTCGTGCTTGATATTGCTTATTTTCCCATTTAGTGACTTTAACATCATCAGAAGTTTTAGTTTATACCCCTGTGGCTATTTGGTAAAGCCTTTTACTTCTAATTATATCTACAATGTGAGGTAGCCATTGGAAATAATTGGTGTTGTTAAGAATAATCGGGCATGCACTTTTCATTTTTTTTTTTTAAATTGAAGCTAATAAAAGCTGAAACTAATTGCTCCAATGGAAACATCTCGAAGAATTAGGCCGTTTCAAAAAAAAAGGCTCGAAAAACGGCTTCTGGATGAATAAGTTATGACTTTTTGAAAAAACGAGTTGACGATGCCGAATAGTTACAGGAACGGGATGAAGTGCGACTCTAAAAAAAAAAAAATCTGCCCCTTTTAACAAAAAATTTTTACAACAAAAGCTTGATAAAGAGATTTGAACCCAAGACCTCTATTCTCATAAACTAACCCCTCACCAAGTTAGATAGTAAAAGGATTCTATTGGGGTGCCCCCCCCAGTGTGCGTGCTTATGCAAGCCTTACGGCAGACTTTTAGATTTTTGGTTAGCCTTACCGGCAACTATCAATTTTTTCACTATTTCTGATTTCCCACAGATCACACAAAGACGCGGGGAATGAGCATACATAGCAAAAAAAATCCCTTTTCCCTTTTCTGATTTGTCGAGATCGCATGCAGCGTAGAAAAAAGAGCATACACAGAGAAGATGGTATAGATCCGGCAAATAAATAAAGCCTACAAACCAAAAATAAACAGAGGGAACCGAAATAAGCAGAACTATTAACAAATATAACTGCAAAACAGATGCTTTATACCTCCAGATATAAATTGTCATAACTTGGCCAGCCGGAAACCTTTTCGTGTGAAACGAAAGGAGTTCCTCACTGTAACAGATGCTCCGGAAACAAAAAAGCAATTCTCCAAGCCCAAAAATGTTCAAAAATGATAGATCTACAAAACGACATTCGTATGCAGTCAAACTGGCTTCGGATTTTGATCAACAATAGATGCAGACCTCAAAATAGCTTTGATACCATGCAGGAATTTACAGGGTAAGTTCCGTAGATCAATAACCAAAGGTCACCGCTCACAAACAGAGCAAAAATCAGTACACTAGTATAATCACGTGGTTAAAACCCTTAAAGAGGGAAACAGTCCACGGCCTGAGCCAACGTGGCCACTTCATGCAATTTATTAATATAAAAGAAAATTTACATATGTTTCTCTCATAAACGATTACTAAAAAAATGATCCTCCATGCTCTTTAAATAGAGATCATGGACTAATTGGGTGTTAAGCCATGGATCAAGTGTCATTAATACCGAGGTGAGAGATAATTGTCGGATTATAAGTTACAAATGTACATGGTAAAGAAACACACTTTACCTAACTCTACACTACACTAAGTTATTCTTAACTATTTCCTATGTGTCAGAATATCCTAACAGTTTCTGGAAGCCTTAGCATGCTGCTCTACAAATGCAAAAACATTGTTGCATAACGGTGTCAATGACAACAAGAGAAGGCTGCAAGAATCAAGGAAAAAGTTAACCTTTTTTTAAAAGCTCCAGTTGATTAAAATGGAAAATTTTCAGTGGATAGAGACTGAAATGATGAGGGAACAGTACCCTCATCTACATGATCAGTAATACAAGATATTTTGGGGTCCAAAAAGCTTCTAGTTAGGAGTAATGATCAAAGGCTCAGTATTTAGCTCAAAAATGAAAGTGTTTAGAATTTATTGGAAACTAAATGATAGCAACCAGCCTATCGCCAAAAATCCAACGCAATTTGTTTCTTTGAAAACCGAGTTCGGATGAAGAAGTTATAGCTTGTTGATCGTCATTCAGAACAAGTAAATTTAAAAAAAAAAATTGCACAACAAGTACAAGTTGATGACATGGAAGCCTAGTCAGCATGCAGGGAATATTATTTAATTTTTTTCCCAATGGGACTATGACAAGAGTCACTGCAAGATTCACCAATTTGGGTTTGAGAAGGTGGAATTTTCCCAATGTCCTCCATGGTTGAATTTGGTTTCATGAATTTTTATGTGTTGGAAATTTTTTTATTATTATTATTAAAGTTGGATACACACACACACACACACACACACACACACACACACACACACATATATATATGGTTTAAATATCATATATTATATTATATTATTAGACATATTAATATTAATTATTAACTTCAAACTTTAGTACTAAATTCCGCACATATTGTATTAAATCCAAACCTTATATAATCTGAGTTAACCATTCTGCATATTGTATTAAACCAATGGTCTATTTAATCCAAAGTCTGAATATGGTTTGGAGCACATATGTTATATGAAGGCATTATAATGCTATATGTCCGCAAGTATAAGGTTTGGGCGATGTATTATATTAAACGGTGGAACAAAATTATATGCACGGGGTTCGGGGTCAAACCCACGACCTCCCCCGCGCTAACCATCAACCTTACTACCACACTACCACCATGGTTCTTAATAACCATATCATGTGTTGTATATTTTTTTTTTATTGAAGATTCCAGTGGAGGTTTGGAGGGAGCCAGCATCGCAGACCAGCCTCCACCCCATGCGACCAAACCACATAACCAAAAGACACGAAATTTTAAATGGTGGGAGTTTAACATAATCTCGAATTAATTAAAGTTAATCTGTATTTTTTTAGCGTTAATCACAAATTACCCAAAATGCACTTAGTGCGTAATTAAAATTGTGCTTATCCACTTTAATCTAGGAATAGTATTAGTTAAACTCACTGTTAATTTGGTGTATTTTTAGCGGACACCCCCAAATCTGGCGCCACCTCCAGAATTGTTGGCACTAACTGGAGTCTTCTCCATATTTGGAGGACAATTCTAGGGAAAATTTTAATTATCCATATCTTGAGAAATTTTTGACCAATTTTGGCTCATGAAGATTCATTCCTAGCAGATTGGCATGCTCTTAACACATTGGAATATATTGCAAAGGCAGAGGAGCAATTATACAGCTGTTTTTTTCACTTTGAATAATTTTGAAGCCTAAGGCCACCAGGAAGGAAGGCCATGCCTAGATCAGTTGAAGGCCAAGTTGAGTAAATGAATAGTCATTTTTGATATATTTTGATATTCTGAACTCATTGGAGTATGTTTCAAGAGCATTTGATACGTGTAAATAGAAATTTTTTCACTATTGAGCTAATACAGAGGCCCAAGCCATGGAAGCTGGACCAAGGAGATGTAGCCAAGGAGTGGTGAAATCGTTTATCAAAACTTTGTTTTATTGGATCAATTGTGATGGTTTGTTGTTCTATATGTTGTTGTATTTAAGCATTTTATTTTCATACTTTATGCTTTTGAATTCACTCATAAAAACTCAATTAACTTACCTGTTTGACACACATAAGAACCAAGGAAACTTGTATATCAAGAATAAGATTAGTAAATAAATTTTATATCTGAAAATGAAATTAGCACAACAAAACTAACATTCATATTCATATCAGTATCATAAGTGGAAAAACTTTAATGAACTTTGCATCAAAATGTATCTAGAACATTTGTAAATAAATCTTACAAAATTGGCATGCATAACAAGCTTGTTTTGTCACTCTCAGATTCTCTTTTGGACCATGTTTTAAGATCTGATCTAAAAATAGCACTGGCATCATAAGGATATAAACATTGATAAAGTGAGTTGATTGCAAGTAATTCAAGATTGTTTAATGAATTTAGATAAATCATTGTTTTTTTTGACAGAAACGGTTATGTGGTATTAATATTCATCTTGGCCTGAATGCCAGAAATCTGATTACATTGAGGATGTCTAAGTCCTGATGCATCTCACTGCTAATATTGAAAATGCAACCGAAGCTTGCAAATTTCTTCCATGACAGACTACCTAAAAATTCTATTTCAGAGATTTTCCCTAACTTAAAGATACAAACAAATTTATTTAAGAGCCAACAGTAAAACATGACAACGGACAGCTTATGGGATAGGTTCCCAAGATTCTTCTTTATCTTTCAACTTGACCCCGACAGAGAGGAGGGTAGCTTTATTGGCTTCGGTGTCCGCCTGTTTATTATGAGTTCTCAGCACATGGTAGTACTTCAACTTCTGAAAAGTGTTTCCCATACCCTTAATTCTAGATATCAGCCTTGCTAGCTTGAGATCCGAGGCTGCGGAGTTGGAAACCATTGCGTTTATAATGATCTGGGAATCCCCTATGACATTTTTTTCACTTATATTTAAATCTTTGAGGATCTTGAGGCCTTGATAGAGGGCCAAAGCTTCAGCTTGAACGCTGGATGAGAATCCAAGCCCCCAAGCAAAGGTATGAATTTTTTCCCCAATTGGACTTACAACAACGCCTCCAGCACCAGCTTTGCCCGGATTGCCCTTTGCTGCCCCATCAAAAAAGAGAGAATGCCTTGAATGTGAATTGAGCCAGTCTTGAAGGTCAGTTTCGGATTTCCTTATTTTCCAATCTTTAGGAGGAGGGACATTTCTAACTGCTGGTTGAAATTGCAAGTCAAGGGAAGATCCCCAAGCAATTTCCTGTTGGCTGAGATTGGAATCATCCTTTATATCGGTCAAGCATTCCTTTAGATGACATTTAATCTTGATTTCTAAGACCTTGTGACTCTGTTTAATATTTCTAAAGATTCTTCTATTTCATTCTAGCCAGATCTTCCAACAAATAACCTTTGGAAGGACAGCCCATGCAAATTTAATAAGCTGATTTTTAGGAGGGAGGCCAGGATATCTAATTGCCCAATTGGAAAAAAGATCAGCAGTGGAACGAGGAACCAAAAAATTGGGATCTAAGATGTGGAAGAAGGAGGACCAGATCTTCTTAGAGAACTTACATTCGAGGACTAGATGGGCAACAGTCTCTGCATTTTCATTGCACAACGAGTAGATGGAGGGACCATAGAACCCTTTTCTCTGCAAGATGTCATACGTAAGGATCTTGTCGTGGCAGAGGAGCCAAGAAAAGAAGTCGACTTTTGGCCAAGAAGGGAAACGCCAGACCCCCTGCCAAGGTGCAGGGTCAGGGGGGACGTAAGGCCTCTCTTTCAGCTTGTCGTATCCCATAGAGACAGTGTAACCTTTGGCATTTGGCCCCCAGCCTTTCACATCTTTTTTCCTCATGCGCGTGGGTGCCAAGCCATGGAGAAGGTCTAGCAGCGTGGACCATTCGAGTGTCAGGTGAGCCGGCACCTCAATTCGTTTCCACCCTGCCCAGGCAAAGTCTTTCCAAAGAGAAATATCCCACAACGAACACAGCCCCTCTCTATCCATCCAGCAACGCAACGCTCTAATGGAGGCTATGTCTTCAATTGGATCGTTATTCATAATTTTATCATCGCAGATATTGATCTTTTTGCCATTTCCTGGGATCCAATAGGAGTGTGCATTGATTAAAGGAGCAGCTTTAACGTACAGTTTGAGAAAAGACGAATAAGGCAAATGGATTACATTGTCTAAACAGGAGGAACGAGGACCCCTGAAATACTTTTTCCAGAGAGCCAATTGGGCCCAGCCCGGCTTGGGCGCAATGATCCTCCAAATAATCTTGGCTGCCATAGCCACGTTTTGCTGACAGAGATTTTTGAAATTCAATCCACCCTCCCTCAGAGGCTTGGAGATGGTTTCCCAGCTGATAAGGGGAATCTTGTTTTCATTCTGTTTACCTCCCTTCCAAAAAAACCTCTACATGAATTCTTCCATTTTTTTTAATATACCTGCCGGAGCGAGAAGCACAACGAATTGAAACAGGGGAAGACTAGAGAGCACAGATTTAATAAGGACAGATTTACCAGCAGTGTTGAGCCAGGAGAAGCCCCAGGCTTGGATCCTAGACTTGAATTTTTCCAACTGAGGGAGCCAGTCTTTGCTTGCAGATTTCTTATGAAAAACAGGAAGGCCTAAATATTTAAAGGAGATCCAATTGGAGGAGGCGGCAAAACCCAAACATCTAGAAATAGCGGAGAGCAATCTGGGCGAGGTGTTCCAACTGTAGATATGACATTTGTTCTTATTTACAACGCTGCCAGAGAATTCACTGAAATCATCCAAAACTGCTTTAAATTTAGAGGCGGAGGAGAGAGAGGTAGCTCCCAAAAACAGAGTGTCGTCCGCAAATAGGGCGTGATTTATATTTTTTACCCCTCTAGCAATACACAATCCGTTGATATCTTGATCTTGCATCTTTTTGTCTAAGAGGTAGCTGAGGATAGAGGCTTGGATGACAAAAAGCAGAGGGGAAAGCGGACACCCCTGCCTTAGTCCTCGTGAAGCTTTGAAGAAATCAGTGGCTCTTCCATTTACAAGAGGAGCGATCCATGGCTCTGAGATGCATGCCCGGATCCATTTGATGAAATTTGCTCCAAAACCAAATTTTCTCATTACTGTTAAAAGAAAGCTATGATTTACACGATCAAAAGCATTTGCTAAATCAAGTTTAATCACCATACCTTGTTCTTTTCGAAGAAGACTTGAGTGGATTGCTTCTTGAACAAGGGTGAAATTGTCCACGATTTGCCTTCCTTGGATGAATCCTCCTTGACTCTCCGGAATTATTTTGGGAAGAATGAGCTTCAGCCTATTTGCAATAACTTTAGTGATAATTTTGTACCCAGTATTGCATAAGGAAATCGGGCAGAATCTGCTGAGATTGTTGGCACCTTTTTCCTTTGGTATTAGGGCTAGAAAAGCGGAGTTTGTGCTACCTCCTATTTTATGAGCATTTTGAGACTTCTGAACCATTTTGAGCAGATCCTTTTCAACAATCGGCCAACAGACTTGAAGGAACCTGGCAGAGAAGCCATCCGGCCCGGGGGCCTTATCCGGGTCCATATCAAAGAGGGCCTTTTTAACTTCGTCTTTGGTGACTTTGGCCTCAAGGATCTCATTCATACGAAGAGAAATAGCAGAAGGAATGATGTCAAGCAGATCTGAGTATTGGTCCGAGTCCTTATCCTCACTATACAAGTTTTGGAAGTGAGAGAAAGCTGATTTTTTAATGTCTTCAAAATCCTTGAAGGTGACGTTATCCTCCTTAATCTCAGAAATAATGTTGAAGCTTTTCCTGACTTGGGTTTGTTTGTGGAAAAAGGCAGAGTTCCTGTCCCCTGCTTTGAGCCAGAGATTTCGATATTTTAATCTCCAGTATTCTTCTTCAGCTAGACAGGCCTTATGATAGCATTGTTGCAAATGAGCCTCTTGGTCTAAAATCTCCTCTGTGACAATAGCATGCTCCATATGAGATTGATGAGAGGCGAGAGAGACTTTGATGGCTTTTCTTTCTGTAGCCAGGTTGGACAGGGTTTTTGCCCAACGTTTTAGATCACCCTTTACCCTTCTGAGTTTTTCCTCCCAGATATAGAAGGGAGAACCATTGACAGGCTGACTCCAACAATCTTTGACCATTTGCATGAAGTTTGATTCCTTGACCCAGAGAGGACTAAAACGGAATGGAACAGGACCCAGGTCTAGATGGGCCAGGAGATCGAGCTTTATAGGCTTATGGTCTGAGACGCTGTTAGCAAGGATATGCATTCTAGGTTCTAAACCTAGAAGCAGAAAGGAGCTTTGAATGAAAAATCTATCTAATCTGGCAGCGATATGACCAGGGCCCACTCTTTTGTTAGACCAAGAGAACTTACCGGAAGAGGGTTTGATATCTAGCAAGTCCCAGTGCTGCAGAAGCTCTTCTGCCCATTCCCTTGCCGGATCACGAACAGCGTTGCCACCTCTTTTTTCAGACGAGTGGAGCGTGAGATTAAGATCTCCAACGATAATTATATTTTCCAGATTTGTCAGGTCTGCTTGTTGCCTTATAGTATCCCAACATTCCTTTTTTTCCCCAACATTGACTGGAGAGTATACATTGAAGAGGCAAAGGATTTCCTTGGTATCCAGATTTTGCATTTTCAGCAGCAACCAGTGAGTATTTCTAGCCTCAAAGGTGACTACAAATTTGTTAGGGTTCCATAGAGTGCCAATCCCTCCTGAAGCGCCTCGGGCAGAGATTGCTCTTGCTTCACTTTTGAACCAAAATTTCTTGCATGCTTGCAGGAAGACTGCGTCTTCCAACTTAGTCTCCTGGATGAGAAGTATGTCTGGAGTTTCTGTTCTTATTAAGCTTCTCATGGTTTCTTCCTTGACTTTACTCCCCATACCTCTACAATTCCAGGAGATGATCTTCATTATTTATGTTTCTGGAGGGCCCCCTTGGGGCCATGGGTCTGATTTTTCAACATCCTTGACTTTGAGGCAAGCAACTTTTCCAGAGTTGGTTGGCTTCCCTGTAATTTTTCCTTGTACGTTTCCTGCTCTCTTTTCTTCCGATCTGTTTTGTGACCTCTTGTGGATCTCCTAATAGAGGCCTGAGAGTCGCCTATTTCTCCTTCCTCCTCCGAATCTTCCGACTCCTGGACCTCTTCTTCGTCTTCAACGGGTATTCCTTTTGAGCTTTCTGCAGCACTTGCGTCTTTAGAAGACATAGAGGGAGTCCCTTTGACCGGGGATGCTGTCTTTTGCACATCCACCTCCTGGGTGTCCTCTTGATGCGAGCTTAGGAGTTCGAACTTATTTTCAGAAGCAGACTTAGACAGGATCTGCTGAGACTGTTGGGGACCTTTGCCACTAGGGCCTCCCGGCTTTTGAGCCTTATGGGAGGTTTTGGAGTGCTTGACTTGATTCCATCCATCCTCCTTCCCTTGCACAACCTCATTGTTGGATGGACAGCCTCTGGCGAAGTGGCCATAGACATGGCATTTCCGGCATTTGAAGGGCAGCTGCTCATAGTCCAGTTTCTGCACATGCATCCAGTTTCCGACTTTGATTTTGATGGCCTCTGGTAGCCCAACCTCCAAATCTACTTCCACGCAGATCCTGGCGCGGTCATACTGATCCTTGTTGTTTGCTCGATCGATGAACTTCCCAAGGGCATTTCCAATGTGCATCAGAGAATCCCAGTTCCAGCAGTGAACTGGCAGATTTGGAAGTCTAACCCACACTGGGACTGCTTTGGGCACATCCACAGCAGGGTCGAAGTCTGGAGTCCACTTATTTAGGTACAAACCCTGGGAGCCCATGAAATAGGGTCCGTTCTGGAAGATCAGATCTTTGTCATCTTTTGAAGTGAACTCGAAGAGAAAGTAACCTCTCCCCAAAAAATAAGAAGTAACGCTTTCTTTGATCAGAGGCGCCCAGTTTCTGTTGACCCAGCTCTCAGTGGTTTTGGGGGATGGCCAAAGCCCTGTAAACTGGCCTATGAGGGCTCGTTCAGCCAGTGATAAAGCAACCTGAATCGGAGTCTCTGTAGGAAGAGAGATCTCAGGAATTTCATCAATTTTCTTAACAAATTTCGTAGCTTCAACATTCTTCTTCTTAGGAAGCCCAGCCAATAAGCGATCAAAAGCCTCAAAAGAAGAGGGCGGGGGAGGGGGACGAGGCCCCTGGGGAGAGCCCAGCCCCTCCATGGGCGCAAGCCCTAGCAAGAACGCGGCCCGGTTCAAGATGCGCAGGCAAAGTGAAGCATCTCAAGACCGGGATGAAGAAGAAGAGGGATCAATCAGATCCTGCAGGGAGAGACTCCAAGGGCGCGGAACCAAGAATATATATCGAGGGATCAAGAGGCCCAGAGGTCAGGAGGACCAGGGTCAGAGGCGTAAACGGCCGAGAGGGCAGAGCCCAGGCTCAGGCTGCGCAGAGCAGGTCGCAGCAGGAGGACAAACATTTTAGATAAATCATTGTTAAGCTCTATAATGTTGCCATAAAACTTACTTTCTCATGTGATTTGAACATTATATATCTAGTGATTACTAAAATCTTATGTAAACAGTGGCATTTAGTTCTTTGAATTGACACAAAAAATAACTCATACATTTTCAAACTGCCTAATAAGCCCTAAAACACTCTAAACATAACACATAATAATCCTAAGTGTTTGCCTTTGGTTTCATGCATTTTTGTTGAATAAGTCTTGGCATAAGGTGATAGCTCTCATTTTTACAATGACTGATCCAAATTTTCTTAAGTTTGATATGATATAAACTGTTAAATTTATTTCACCAAACTGACACAAAAATTTATCATTCATTGTCAAGTGCACTAATAATTCAAATCAAATATTTTGGGCATTATTTGTTTGGATGAAGTATGCAAGTTTGGTGGTTGTTATCTCTGCATCCAAGTCTTTGAAATAAATCAGAGGCATAAGCATATTTTTACTATTATGCTCTTTAATTTAACTCAAAGAAAGAGAATTTTTGGGACAATTTTGCATACTTGGCATTAGAATCATTCACTTTTTGCTCACTAAAACATAATTAGTTTATTGTTGCAATAACGTCACTTATTCATGTCATAAAAAATTATGAATGCATTGTTGGCTTTTAGTGATCTCATCAACTCATAAGATTGTTATCATTGGATGGAAAATACATTGTTGGGCACCTTGTCTCTTGAATAGACTTTTCCAATAGAAGAAAAACAGTATGATTCTCATTCTTATTTTATTGCTAATATATATTATTGAATAAAAAATTTGCATTGGAATTTTTGGATATTTGAAGGTCTTCTTGTTTAAATTGAATATCTTATGGGGTTGAATAGTCATTGTCATTTTCTTACATGACTGAGAGGCATTGGAATTTTGTGAGAATTTATAAATCTTATTGTTGTTTTGGTTAAATTTTATTGGCATAATATTTTGAGAAAATTGGGTAATCGCTGAAAGTAGATCAATGCTCCATCTCTCCTTCTTGCCATTTGGTTAAGCCATATTGTATATTTTAGCTAATTGGTAATCCACATTTTACATCTAATGTTTGGCTTGAATATTGGAAAATACAATTTCTTATCTCTTTGGGATACCTGTCATTAGCATCTCATTTTGAATTATTGAATAATTGCATCTCTTGTTGGAATTTTTGGCACACTATCTCATGCACTACAAGGAAAAAACCCTCTAGCGGATGTTTTTGAGGAACCTCTTATAAAAAAACCCCAGACATCCGTTTCTAGAGAAGGTTCCTATAGGAGGTTGGTGGGCGGAGGTTTTTGCTGATGTAATTCTTCTGGTGCTCTTATCGCCGTAAAATGCACCAGTGCGTTCAACACAAGAAAGTACCGGTGCGGTTAAAACATTGGCACACCAGACACCGTGCACTCCGTACACACCCGCCCGATGCGTTGTATTTCTATAGTGCACCGGTACTTTACATAACTTTTGCACAGGTGCCTCATAAAAAGCGCGCAAAAATTAAAACCGCTCGAGTCACCCTTAAACGCATCAGGTCACCAACGCACCGGATCGCCCTGAAATCCTAGCACACTGGCACAAGGCTAAATAAATAAAAAATTATGACCAAAAAACTACACAAAACATAGGCACACCGGACACCGTGCGCTCCTAACACACCCGCCCATTGCATCATATTACTGTAGAGCACCGGTGCCTTACAGCTCTTCTACACCGGTGCTTCAGAAAACATGTGCGAAAACAAAAACCACCTAGAGTTGAATAAAGAAAACACATCGGGGTGCCCATAAACCCCGCACACTGGCAGAGGGTTAAATAAAAAAAATTACGGCCAAAAAACTGCAAAAAACATTGGCATAGTAATATATGATATTTTCTCCTTGCATTTGAGCAAAACAACAATAAATTTTGGCGCACAAACCTAAATGTAATTTCGGTGCGTAATGTAAAGATAACCGCACCAGTGCGTTTTTTGTATTGTGTACTGGTATTGTTTTATAACCCAACGCATCGGTAAATGAAAAAAAAGCGGTAAATTGAAAAATGGGTGGCAAAATATTTTCAAAAATTCAATTTCATAAAACATTTCTTTAAATACTAAACATTTTTCATTATTTCACTATTTTTGTAAAAATTTTCAGCCAGAGATTTGCAGAATACATACCTAGAGCAAACAAAGCACGAGAGCACTGTGGAGCAAAGAAATACGTTCGAACAGAAGTATTCAGACAATCAGAATTCCAAACCTTTGGTGATTCAAACCTTGTACCATATAATTTCAAATGATGTGAGTAAAGTTTATGTTTTTTTTTTTACTTTTTTCTGCAGTTTTTTTTATGCAGTAAAAAAAAATCAAAGTCTATTGTTTTTTTTTTTAACTTTTTCTATAGTTTTTTTATGAAGTAAAATAACAAAATCAAAGTTTCTTTTCTTTTCTTTTTCTGCAGTTTTTTTTACCTTTTCTGCAGTTTTTAGAAACAAAATAAATAAATAAATAGATAAATAATCCATTTTTAGAAACAAAAACCCTAGATTCTTTTAGTTTCTGCCCTTTCTTCTCCCTCTTTCTGTAATTTTAGAATTAGGGCTTTTAAATTTAGATTTTTAGGGTTTTTATAGTCATAAGACATCCAACCCACGGGAGGACTTGCATAGTTGGATCCCAATCCATGTTGGCCCTTGCGTCAATCTAAAAAAATAGTTTTTTTCCATCGGTGCACACTGCATAACATAGTGCACCGGTGCACTCTGTTATACCAGTGCACCGCGAAAGTACAGTGATAAAAAAAAAAAAATAAATAAAATGTGTTTTTATCAATGCACCTTATGTAACAGATGGCATCGGTGCACTATTTCATTATGGTGCACTGCAAACGTGTTGTTTCACAAAAAAAACCATTTTAGAAACAAACCCTACATTCTTTTTGTTTTTGCAATTTCTTCTCCCTCTTTTTGCGATTTCAGAATTAGGGATTTTCAATTTATATTTATAGGGTTTGTATTGATAAATATAAGCCTAAGACATCCAACCCATGGGACAACTTGCATAGTCGGATCCCAATCCATGTCGGCCCTTGCGTAAATTAAAAAAAAAAAAAAAAAAATTGGTGCACCCTGTGTACCTAAGCGCACCACTACGCTATATTATCCGAGCGCACCGCAAAAGTACTGTGATAAAAAATTAGAAAAGAAAAAAAAAATTCTCAATGCGCCATTTGTAAAATATGCAACTGGTGCGCTATTTCATTATGGCGCACCGCGAACGTTCTGTTTCGAAAAGAAAAAAAAAAACTTTCAAAAAATACAAACCTTACATTCTTTTTGTTTCTGCCCTTTCTTCTCCCTCTTTCTGTGATTTGAGAATTAGGGCTTTTCAATTTAGATTTATAGGGTTTGTATTGCTAAATATAGACCTAAGACATCCAACTGATGAGACGATTAGCATAGTCGGATCCCAATCCATATCAGCCCTTGCGTGAATTTTAAAAAAAAATGGATTTTTTTTTTTAATCGGTGCGCCTGGCATAACATAGCGCACTGGTGCTCTGTATTGTATAAGTGCACAGCATAAGTAATGTGATAAAAAATTAATAAACAAAAATTTTTATCAATGCGCCATATGTAAAATATGGTACCTTTTTATGCTACAAAAACTAACACTGAACGATTTTTATTATTTTATCATGGTTAACCAGCGCGGTGATTGACATGTAACGCACCAGTGCTCCTTGTTGACATAGACCATGGTCTATTATACTATTTTTGTGGTGCATTTGGAAGACACCCATGCACCGGCGTCGGTGCGTACACCATGAATAGCTCACTGGTTTCTTGAGATTTTTTTTTTACTTGAAAATTTGACAATTTATTTATAAATATATTAATGAATGATATGGTACAGGTTTGAGATTGATAAAGAAATGTCTGAAAAGAGATCAAGTAACAAAAATACTAATAACACATCAAGAAAAGAAAAAAAGGCAAGTTCTTTGTAAATTCTTTACAAAGAATATTATTTTTGAACTATATGTAAGTTTAACTAATATGTATTGTTTACTATGTACCATGCAGAACCACAAAATGACGAAGCTTGATAAGATTATTTCTGATCTAGGACCAGAAGAGCGTAAAATCTTGATGGAAAAATTGCAAAAAGATGAATCAGGTGAATGAAATAATACTATCGATCCAATATGAGTTTCTTTTTTTAGTTTTCATTAATAATATAATTAAAATTATTAGATAACATGTGTGAAACAGTCTATTAATTCACATATGTTTAATGTTCTACAGTGACCAACAACTCAGAAAATGAATGTTGTTCTAAGGAAAAAAAAATAGAACATGCAAATGAAAATGAATTTCTCCTTAGCTCATCTGGAGTGGTGCTAGAGGTTAACGAAAGGGGGAAAAACTTTTACAAAAGTTTGAGGGATCTAGTGGAACGAATGTATAGACATTTTTTCCACTTATAATATAAAACCAATCCAATGATTCCAAGAACCAAATTTTATCTAAACTACAAGAAGAGTTTCCAAAGAATTGGTCAATGAGACATGTCAGACTTTTAATAGCAAAAACGTACAACAACAAAAAGGAGGAATGAAAAGGTAATATTCCTTTAGATGTTTGTCTAGAATTATTTATAAATATCACTTTTATTATACTTACTTTTCATATATCAATATAAAAATTAAATAGTTTATTGTTATGTTACATTTTTAGGAAGATTATGAAAATATCAAAAGATGAACGATCTGATATCAGAAATATACCAGTAGGAATGTCCAAAAAGGTGTACAAGGAGATGGTCAAAGAAATGGACAAAATTGCATCACAGGAGGAGCCATCTCAACAATAGCGTGCTTCAAATGTAATATGTAATCATTGAATTTTTCGATCATTAGGTGCAATAATTAAACAATTTAGCATTAAATATTAATTTTCAAGTATTTTCTTGCAGAAAAGAAAAGAAAATGGAACCCATTCAGCACATAAAACAGGACAACAAAGAAGAAAATGATTGATATCTAAGTTTTTTAATAATTGTTACTTCCTTATAACAACTTAACTAGATTTCATTTTTGTATTTTTTAAGTTTTTTTACAAAAAAAATCATTGAATGTATTCAAACAGGTGTTAACATACAAAGAAGAACCATCAGAGGAATTGATTGAAATTGGGTTAAATATGGGTTGGGATTATATGTTGGCATATCAGAACTTAATAGTGGAATTTGTAAGCATCTATCGATCTTATTTTACTTAGCTCCATCTATAATTAATAGAAAAAATAAATATTTTATATTAAATATATGATTTGTTATGGGGTATAAAACATGTAGGAAACAAAGTATGGCATTGCGCCAACAAATCAAATCTTGAAAGATGGCATGTTACATGGTTTTGAAATAATGTGTATAGTTTATGAGTCAATTTTTGCATTGGCACGCCATTTCTTTTCGATTTACATTGATGTATATTATTTAATATTGCAATTTTCGTTATTCTCACTAATGTATATACACTCATTACAGTTTATTTTTATGTTTGTAGATGGAAGGTGAAGAAGAAGAAAACAATCAACACCATGAACAAAACATTCCTGAAAATAACCCAAGTCATGGAAGTAGCTCTAGTAGTGACAGTAGTTCAAGCGAAGAATGATGATCACTATGTTTGGATATAAAAGCAAGGCGTTGTATTTTTTGAAATATGTCTGTGTGTAATGTTCCTAATTTTTGCTTCAATAAATTGGAACATTAGATTTTGATAATTTCACTTAGGAGATGAATAATTGGGTGAATATGCCCATTCATAATAAAAACATAAATAAAATCCCTCTAGTATGAAAAGGGATTAGCCATGGAATCGGATTTCACACCCTCATGTGTGAAAGGAGACATTTGCAAAGAGGTTTGACCAAGTCAACCAACGCAGGGTATGAGGTGGAAAGCATTACATGGGACAACACAGAGATAGAGGAGGGAATATTCCTTTATGGAGGAAACCATAATTTATGGGCCCATGGAGAGAGAGCCTTCACTTTCTATATATGGAGAGGAGGAGAGCCATTGTTATTCATGCATATGTTTATGATTTCATGTATATTCAGACATTGTGCATTCTTTGTTGTTTAGCAAGAATTGCTGGGAAACTCCTGTTTAGGATTTTCTCACCTTCTTGAGAGGCCTCTTGAAGGTTGGTTCTTCATTCTCCACATCTCTTGGCTGAAGGCCAAAGCATCCTCCTCTAGGACAACGTTATTGCTGCAGCAACATAATACTGTGTTGTAGGGTGTTGCAGTGGAGACTCCACAACACCTCTTCCATTTCTTGTTTTTCAGAGGGAGAGTCTCTCTTGCCTTTGGAGGATTATTTTGGAAGCCTTGGAGCTTATTTTCAGATCTTGGCATCAGGCCAACCCATATTCTTTCCCCTACTGCGCAGTTTGCTCCAGTAACTGCGTTATTTTCATAGTGCATTTGCTGCGGGGTTTTGCAGATTGATTGGAGGGTGAGATATCAAGTGTAAGGATCAGCCTTCCACTTCGGAGATCCATTGGAGGAGGTTTACTTCATATTTTTCATCATCTTAAGCCTTCTCTATTGAGTTCCATATTTGAGTTGCAGCAGCTGCCCAGCAACTCCGACATTTTTTCCATTTTGTATATTTCAGCCAATCCTTTGGAGGATTGATGTATTATTGTTTCTAAGGGTTAGAGATTTTCTCCCCTATTGTATTTGAGCCATATATTGTCATATTAATGTATTTACATCATTTTTTAGTAGAGTTATATCACAGACTGCGTCCTCATAGCCTGGGTTTATGTATAAATAGCAGTGTTCTTCCATTTCCATGTACATGTATTGATGAGGCTTTCATTTCCTTTCTTGAGAGGTTGTTTCCTCAAGAACTTGTACTCTTTTACTACTATAACATTATTCTTGGCTATTCATACATCTTCTTGTCTCACAGATCATAATATAACGCTATCTTTTCATGGTATTCTCATGTATGTGTTTTCATATTGCTGTAGCTCACTTTGGAGTGGGATTCTTCAAGAAGCTCTATAAACATAGTCTGAAAAGGGCTAGATATCCTCCGGATCTCACACTTACTTGAGAAGGTGACACATCCAGTAAATTCCCCTTCATTCAATCTCTGGAATAGATTTCTAATTGCTGACATTCCAGAAAAAGGAACATTACATTGTGAAATCATACATTTTCTTTAATGTAATTGACATAGTGTCTCAATTGAAAGATAAAGGGATACCAATAACTATCCCATTTTGTATGACAAAGAATTTCTTATTCATATATATATATATATATATATATATATATATATATATATATATATTAAAAAATGTTTTAATTTATTCTATTGTGTTCTCTATTGTCGCTATTGCGTTCTCCATTATCGTTCTCAAATGTACTAATAAAAATTTAATTCATATGAATATTGTTATAAGATATATATGTGTCGACTTTTGATGAATAATGAATTTTAAAAAACCACAATAATTATGATATGATATAACAAATTAATCCAAACATCACATTCAAATGCATTAATAAAAATTTAATTAATATGAATATTGCTATAAGATGTGTCGACTTTTGATGAATAATGAATTTAAAATAATCACAATAATTGCACTGTCACAGTTTGATGTTTCTAAAAACTACAAAATGAAAACCGGTGCGTGTATTCTTACACCGGTGCGCTTGTATTCTTAAACGCACTTGTGCATTTTTACGACCTATGGGCACCGCACAAATACCAAAACCAATTAAAAATATCAAGGAATTTGTGCGGTATGACACATTGGTGAGTTTATGTCTATATACGCACCGATGTCGTTTTACGACCCATAGGCACTGCACGAATACCGATACCAATTAAAAATCTCGGTGTGTTTGTGTGATACTATGCACCGGGGCTTTTTTTCTGTCTATATGCATCGGTGCATTTGTACGACCTATAGGCACTGCACAAATACCGATACCAATTATAAATCTCAGTGCATTTGTGTGATACTGTGCACCGGGGAATTTATGTGTCTATATGCACCAATTCATTTGTACGACCTATGGGCACTGCACGATAACCGATACTAATTATAAATCTCGGTGCATTTGTGTGATACTGCGCACCGGTGCATTTCTATAAGTATACGCACCGGCGTGTTGATACGACCTATGGGCACCGCTCAAATCCAAAGACCAATTGGAATGGCCTCGTGCGTTGTATCACCAACACTACGCCCGGTGATGTTTTATACCTTAACGGCCTGGTGCATTCTCCTTCGACTACCCCGAGGCTCTGACTACATGTACGCACCAGTGCGTTAAATCCTAATTAGTGCACCGATGAAAAAAACATCCGTAATTACCTTCCGCCGCCCATTTTCTTTTATTTGTGTTGAATTTCCATTAAAAGCTCCGCCAAAACCTCCGTAACCATAAACGAATGTTGTAGCAAATTTTTTTTTCACAATTTTTGCCAATTTTATAACACTAAAAACCTCCTTTATAACCTCCGCTAGAGGGTCTTTTCCTTGTAGTGATGGTTAATATTGTCTTTTGAATATCATTTTCAAGCATTTTTTTTCTTGATTCAATATCAAATACTAATTAACATTAACTCAAGAATCATTCACTCATTTCATTGTGCAATATATCATCCTAAGCTAGTCTTTCATCTAAAAAGTTACCTGCAGGCATAATCTTGGTTGATATATTTTTAGGATGACCCTTCTCATTTAGCTTGAGGGGCCTAGGAAAAACTTTGGTGGTTAACATAATGACCTTGCAGTCGTTAAAGCCACAGTACCTTCAACATCTAAGGCACCAAGTGATAGGAGCCTAATAGAGTGTATCATTAATAAAGCCCTTGTTTTCTTCCTTTTGGCCTCCCTCCTACAACCTACCTTGGATCCAAAATTCAAAATAGTTAAGGTAAGGTCACACTTAGAGTAGTAATTTAATTAAAATAACCAATATTTATGCATCTCACCTAGATCTTAGAAATTGCATTTCAAATAGGACAATAACACAGTAAAGCAGTGGTTTTTCGAGTTTAGTATTTGGTCTCAATTTTATAAAGAAAGTGTATTGAATCCATAAGGCATTGGTCTTAAATATATAAATACAATCTAATCCATAAAATCTTTCTATATTTAACCAAGTGTTAGGCCACTCAACTATGTCTCCCAAACTAATTAGTTCCTAAACTGTCCTTCTTAATTTCATTTCCATAAGGTCTACCCCCCATAGCCCATTTTTGGGATACAGCTAGAACAGAGAGGTTAGGGATCAGAGTGACAGGCCGTGAACAGATTCATTGTCGCGGTGCCTATACAATTTGAGTGACAACATTTTTTGGCTTCAATATTGAGGAACAATTTATTGGGCTTTGGAATTACAAAAATTATCATCAATCTTCTTAATATTCTAATACATTTTCATATTCTCAATCTTTCAAGAACCACATATTTTGGCGCCTGGATATCTCACTAATTTTCTTATCTTCTTGTTCACTTCTTTGTTTTCACCTTAGCATCTCGACACTTAGGTTAGTTTTTTGTTTCGGTGGAGACTCCACTTATTCATCCAATATATCTCATACAAGAAGCCCTCCATAATATCAATCTACTTCTCCTTGACTAACCTTTTGGTTTTTTCCTTTTGGATCTTGGAGCTAGATTCATGTTCAAATGGAGACTCCACTTCTTTCTTTTCTTACAATAATTTTGGCTATAAGCTCGTTTCTTATGGATCTCTCTAACATCCATTTGGTCCCTACTTTTCCATTTAATAAATTCATTGACTTGTTTTCTCCTTATGTTTTTACTAACATTCAAGGAGCTCTGCATGATTATCCTTAAGAAGTTGGTGAAGCGATCAATGAATTTCCTCCTTTTCGTGGTGATAATGCTTTTAGTACCGAAAACCACCTTGGGAATTTAAGCCTTTGTATAAGTGTCACCCATATTCTAACCATGAATATGTGAAGATGAATATTTTCATTCTCACCTAGGAGATGATTTGGATTGGTTCACTGAGTTCCTTGATAACACTTTTTATTCTCTAGAATCAATCATTCATGATTTTGAAGTTAAATATGGAGATACGAGAAAGGTAAAAGTGAAAGTCGAAGTAAATGAAACTAAAGAAGATGGCAATGATATTATCAAGGAATTAACTCAAATGGTTAAATATATGCAACTGAATCAATCACAGGTAATCAAGAGTATAGAGTTCAACCGGTATCATCTCATTAACAATATGGAACTTAACCAAGCAAAATTAATAGTCGATCATGCCAAAGAAATGAGTTTCATATAATCTAATCAGATCATTATTCAAAACAAGTTGTTGGCTATAGAAGAAAAACATGTTGAAGAAATGAATATCATGAAATTTAATCTCTCTAATCAGATATCCACCATGCAGAATCATTTGATCACCTTGGAAGAAAATCATGAGAAATAAATAAGTGATATTCAAGTAAATCATAACACATTGATAAAGGACATAGAAATTGGTCAGATAGCTCTTCAGAACAAGTTGTTGACCATGGAGGAAAAACAAGTATGATTAATAAAAATATGGAATCAAGTCATGAAGAGGAAATTAGTGCCATAGAGGATAAGTATTCAAATCAAATTTCCACCTTGCAGAATAAGTTGGAAGAATGAAAAAATTGCAGGTACAGAAGTTCCAACCCAGGTCAGATAATAAGCAACGAGGCAATAGGGAACTTTCAACAAATAATATGCCTCCTTGTTTGCTTAAGCAAGCTCCATCCTATTATGAGAAGTTCATTTGTTCCATTGAAAAGTGGCTAATTGAAGGTGATCCAGATAAAAGGGAAACTGAAAGAAATCAAGTTAATACATACAAGGTTAATCCATCACCTTTGACAGAACAAATGCAGAATGAAGAGGGGCATGTTACAAATATCTAGTATACTTCAAATTTTTCATCTGAAAATTTTCAGGATCAAGCAGAATTTTCTACATCATTAACATTATAACCCACCACAAAGAAAATTAGGAAACAAAAGAGAAAAATAAAGAAGTTTGATAAATTTTATGTCCATATACAACACAACATTGGGATAATCAAAGTCCTAAAATGATTAAGATTGCATATGACACATCTGAGAAACAACCTATGGATATGCCAAAGAGCGGGAATATGCTCAAGAAGGACTTCATTGAACACATCTGATGCCATAGGGAATCCTTTTTATTGTATTTATAACCCTACTCCTTGTTATTTCTATTGTTAGATTAGTTTTCATTTCACCATTTTGTTTCATAGATTATCTACCTTTAGATTATATTTACATTTCATGTTAGTAGAATTGTTACTGGTTATAGAGCTTCTATTTCATGTAATATATGTTATATGATGATTTTTGGATTATATTTGGATGGATGCTATTTATATGAACTTGTGTGTTGCTTAGTTGCAGATTCTGGATTCTCACATTCCTTCAGTGAAGCAATGTGTCCCCAAGTAGAGCGAGATGTTGATGACTTTGTGTTAACTACCCTATAGCATGAAAAAAATTTGCAAAGGGATTCCATCATGTTCGAGCATTCAAATTAACCTGGATTTGTCATCATTAGTCATCAATTTTTCATAGTTGTAAACTCATTCTAAAAAATGTTAATGTAAATTATGCTAGTAAGACTATATATGTATGTAACAACCTAGGTAATCCTATTATTTTGGTGACGAATTTCATCCTAGGAGGTTTTTTTCTCACTCATTCATTTTTTTTCTAAACACAGATGATTGGTATATTTTTTTTCCTCCAGCATCACTCGAAGCTAGGGTGGAATTTATCATCAAGATCTTACGTGTGTCTTAGCTTTTTAGTCAAGTATTGTGTAAAGGTGAATTGGGAATCATTTAAGCTAATTGGCTACATTATTTTATGACAAATCACTTGGTTTATTAGATCATATTAAGTTGCAGAATTGGATAATAAATTGAAGGTCTGTAACGAACCGGTGTTCCCCCTTTGAGGGTTGAAATTGTGATATCTTGATGTAAAAAATATTTTGGTGCATGTGCCCTCATATTTAGACACCATGGATAAAATATTAGAGGGTGGAAAAATCATTAATCCCCTCAAGTGTCAATTAATTAAATTTTCTGACAAAAAAAATTAAAATCCTAAGCCACAAATTTAATTAATTAGAGTCAAAAATAAAATCCTAGAGAAATTAAATTCTCCAAGTCAAAAAAATCGTGGGTGTAAAAGAAATTAATTTTTGGAGGTCCCACACAAAGGGAATATTGGAAATTTCAAGAACAATTGGACCCTTGGGCCTTGGTGGTTAAGTCAAAGTCAATTTTTTGAAGAAATTAGCTCAAAATTGATTATTTTGAGCTTAAAAAAAATGGATTAAATGAGATATTTGAAAATTCCGCAAAAATAAATATTTTTGACAGTGGATATTAAAAGATGATCAAATATTTATCAACGATTGAGATTATTTTGATAGGGATTAAGCCAACTAGCAGTTATTTTCCACTTTGAGGATTTATCTATAAATTAGAAGTTATTTTGTTTCTAGAATTAATAAATAAGACTTTGGGGTTTATTCATGGTGTTGTTACTCTTCTGTCTACTAGTAATATTTCTCTGAATCATGTGCCTACATTCTCTATTGACTTAAATTTCATAAGTATTTTGTTTCATTAACCAACATTTGGATTATCTATATGCACAAGTATCTTGCATTAGGTATTGGGTTTTAGAAAAGTGTTCTAACTTGTTTGATCTAGCAGGTATCTCTAGATATTAAGGGTATTTACATGTATCTAGCCCCTTTTGAAGCTAAAAACTTAATCTTAAGTGTGCAGAGATCTAATCAAGATTCTTATCTTGGGCGTGAGGAGAAGTCTTCAGTTGGATCATCCAACTCCCAAGTTCAGAGGCCTAAGAGCCCACAGTGTTAAATTTCCAAGATCTAGCTAACAATTTTTATTTTTATTTTTTTCCAAAGATATTGATCATGGCTGAATTTTTTTTTTAAATCCTTATTTGACTCATTTATTTCCAATCTAACTGTGCAAATAAAGATAAATTTTCCAACTAGAGCTTGAAATTTATTGTGAATATTGTAAAATAAATTTTGTAAATAAATTAAATTTCTAACCCTTGTATAGATCTGATTTATTTTATACATGTCTTGTATAAATATGACGTGGGTTCTCTAGATCCAGGATTTAGTCGCTAAGATATTGTACATTAAATTTATTTACAAGTGAAAACCCCATCGATCTGGAGGAAAATCAAGTTTATTTGAAGATTTGATTTCTTCCACCATAATATAAGGTTTTTCGGGGATTTTTTCTCCCTGTTTTGGCAATGTTTTCATTTGGGCAAGGATTATGTGGGGATTCAAAGAATTTAGGCCCTTATTAGGCCCCGATTTACAAAACCCACGTCTTCAATCTTGGATGCAGAGGCTAGAAGTGAAGGTTGTAAGCCTTCAAGGGATACACAATCCCTTTGGTAAGGCTATCAAGAAAGAAATTTATTTGAAATTTATTTGACCCCTTTGCAATCACATTTTCACCATAGATTTTATTGATTAATGATCTGATTTGGGTTATGAAACTTTTACAAATCTAACATCTATTTCTTGATCCAAGAGTTTTCTTTGAAAAATTGTGAGAGACTTGCTAAAGACGCAAAGGTGCAAGGTTTACTTGCATTGCATTTATGTTGTAGGCGAGTGTTTTGTGTTGTATGACTTGTGTTCCTCTGAAGGAGGTTTTTCGAACTGGTTTAAGGGTTGAAGATCCATCCTATCAAATCATCCTTTGTTGAGTGTTTCCCTACCTTTGATTTTAAAGTACCTCTAATATGTCACTTTGGTGTAATTAAAAAAAATGGAGTTAAATCATCATCTTGTGTAGAGAATTTGGATATGAATTTTTTTTGCAAGTAGACCCTCTTTGGAAGGATTTTATTGACAATTTTGTCTAGCACCTCCAAGCCCAAGGGGCTCACTGGTTTTCTCTCCTAACTCACTATCTCCTTACCGCAGTCCAACAGTAAATTAAATATGAGTAGAATAAGTGGAAAAACTTCAATGAAATTTGCATCAAAAGGTGTCTAGAACATTTGTAAATAAATATTACAAACCATTTGCATGCATTACAAGATTTTTTTTGTCATTTTCATATTCTCTTTGGGACTGTGTTTTAAGATCTAATCTAAAAATAGCACTGGCATCATAAGGATATAAGCATTGATAAACTGATTTGACTGCAAGTAATCCAGGATTGTTTAATGAATTTATATAACTCATTGTTAAGATCTAAAATGTTGTCATAAAACTTACTTTATGATTTTATTTGAATGTTATATATCTAGTGTTTACTAAAATATGATGTAAACAGTGGAATTCAGTTCAATGAATTGACACGGAAAATTACTCATACATTTTCAAACAAGTTAATAAGCCCTAAAACACTCTAAATATAACACATAATAATCTTAAGTGTTTGGCTTTAGTTGCATGCATTTTTGTTGAATAAGTCTTGTCATAAGATGATTTATCTCATTGTTACAGTGATTGGTCCAACTTTACAGAAGTTTGATCTGATATGAAAAGTGACATTTATTTCACCAAACTGACACAATAATTGTTCATACATTGTCAAGTGCACTAATAAGTCAAATAAAATATTTTTGGCATTATTTGTTTAGATAAGTCTGCAAGTTTCGTGGTTGTTATCTCTACATCCTAGGGTCTAAAATACGTCAGAGGCATAAGCACATTTTTACTATTCTTCTCTTTAATCTAACTCAAAGAAAGAGAAGTTTTGCGATTGTTTTACATAATTGGCATTAGAATCATTCATTTGTTTCTCACTAAGGAATAATTAGTTTATTGTTGCACTAAATTCACTTATTCATGTCATAAAAATTTATGAATGCATTGTTGGCTTTAAGTGATCTCATTAACTCATAAGATTGTTAGCATTGGATAGTAACAACATTGTTGAGTGCCTTGTCTCTTGAATAGACTTCTTCAATACAAGAAAATTGGTATAATTCTCATTATTCTTTTATTGCTAATATATCTTATTTAAAAATAAATTTAAATTTTCATCTTTAGATATTTGAGGGTCTTCTTGTTTAAATTGAATATTTTCTAGGGTTGAATAGTCATTGGAATTTTCTTACTTGACTGAGAGGCATTGGAAGCTTGTGAGCATTCACAAATATTATTGTTGTTTAAGTTAATTGTTATTGGCATATTATTTTGAGAAAACTGGGAACTCAATGAAAGTAGATAAGTGATCCAGCTCTCCTTCTTTCCATTTGGATAAGGCATATTGCATATTTTAGCTAATTGGTAATCCACATTTTACATCCAAAGTTTGGTTTGAAGATTGGAAAATGAAAATTCTTATCTCTTTGGGATACCTGCCATTAGCATCTCATTTTGAATTATTGGTTAATTTCATCTCTTGTTAGCATTTTTGGCACATTCTCTCATGGTTAATATTGTCTCTTTAATATCATTGTCAAACATTTATTTCCTTGGTTAAATATAAAATAATAATTAACATTAACTCAAGAATCATTCACTCATTTCACCTTGCTTATCATCCTAAGCTAGTCTTGCATCTAAAAACTTACCTCCAAGCATAAGCTTGGTTGATATATTTCTAGGACAACCCTTCTCATTTATCTTGAGGGGCCTAGGAAACTCTCCAGTGGCTAACATGATGACCTTGTAGTCGTCAAATCCATAGTCTCTGCAACGCTGGAGGCACTAGGTGATAGGATCCCAACATAAGGTATCATTAATCAGGACCTTGCTTACTTCTTGTTGGCCTCCCTCCCATAACCTACCTTAAAGCCCAACTTCAAAATAGTTCAGAGAAGGTCACACTTAGAGTATGAATTTAATTAAAATTAACCAATATTTTTCCATCTCACCTAGGTCTTAGTATTTCAATTTCACATAGGATAGTAATGCATTAAAGAAACAGTTTTCCATCTGGTACTTGGTCTCAATTTTAAAAGGAAAGAGTATTGAATCCATAAGGCAATGGTCTTAAATATATAAATTAAATATAATCCCTAAAATCTTGCTAGATTTAACCAAGTTCTAGGCCACTCAACTGTGTCTCCCAGACTAGTTGGTTCCTAACTTGTCCTTCTTCATTTCATTTCCATAAGTTATACCCCCCATAGCTTTTTTTTGGGAGAGAGCTAGAAATAATAGGCTGGGGATCAAGGTGACAACCCCCGACCCGAGTCGTTGTCATGGTGCTTGTACAATTTGAGCGACAACAGTTCCCTTCTCCTTCTTCTTCTTACTCTTTTTCACTTCTCCATCAATGTTATTTTTGTTGGATACATATAACGTATGCAGTCTATCCCAAATCTCCTTGGCAGATTTCAGATCTTTTATTTTGTCAATATTTGTAGTATGGAGATTCTCACATTTAATTCCCCTTGCTTGAGCATCATTTTGCATTACACTTGTTGGCTTTTAATTCTTTCCATATCCTTCACAAACACATTACCAAATGTCAACACCTCAAACTTCCAATTGATATTTGAATTTTATATCCCATATTTGTAACTTTACATCAGTTAGAATAGATACTCCTTGAGAATTCATTATGAAAAGAAAATGACAATATTTTCCAACCTTCCTCCTGGATCTTCTCTTCAGTGACTAATCTTCTACCAAGGGCCCCATTCTAATTCCAATTGTTGGGAAAACTGGAAATATTAAGAGGGGTGATGAATCAGTATTGCGTTATTATCAATTTTAATATTTTCTTTTCATATAATAAATCCACAATTTATTAGTAGCTTAAATGTGAGAGAATATATGCTTAAAATTGTATCATATGCAGTTATAACATAAGCATGTAAACATATAAGTAGCATGTACACATAGAAAAACATTAAAACACTCACACACACACACACACATCATCATCATCATAAGGAGACACAAATATATATGGTGGTAACCCTTTCGAGAGAAAAACCACCCTTGTTGTTCTTGTGTTGTTTTGAATCTTCTATTATGTGTCAAGAAAATGATGTCTTTTACATATATTGTTGCCACCAACAGATAGGAGACTCAACCTCAAATAATAGTTAGTTGGCCACCGCCAACTTGGAGACACGATTCCAAAATATAGTTAGACGGCCACCACCAACTATTATCTAGCTATCACTAGGCAGAAGTGACCACTCTTGCAATATTGTTGCTAGCTACCACTAGCATGGAATCACTTCTCTAACTTAGCAAGCCACCACTTTACACAGGCCACTCCTCCACAAAATCTATGAGGAAATTTTTTCAAAATGTTTCATACTAGATACCCAAGACATTATGCTAAAAAAACTCATTTATGTTATCAAACTCCAGCAGCTAAACACTCTCAACAAAATCGACATAAAAAAAGTAGTAATACTACAACTCACAATCCCTCAAACATTAGCAACATAACATACATGCAACGAATCTCACACACACGTCCATATCAATGAATCAAACCCTCATGCAAAATTCCTCCTATATCAAATCACCATCGGTAACATGACAATTTGAAAGAAAAAAAACTCAACCAAATAATGATTGATAAACCATACAATGCAATGTTACATCCAAGTAAATGAATCTATCTAATCCTGCAAACACAATATATCAATCATGTAACAATGGTGCTACATTAATATTTGCACGTTGCCATAAAATATTGATATATACTACTGATCAACCTCTGTTATAGCCTCTGAATGCAATATCTTTATCAATAGATTGAACTTTTCCTCTACATACAAGCTTCATTATCATGTGGGCGTGATCTCCATATATCATTTTAATCTCTAATCTCTTCAATTTACCTTTGTGTGTGCACATGCTCTAGTAGCTTGACCTATAGCCTCTACATCAACCTCTATTAGTCATTAGGTGCACTCTCTAACCCCAAATTGGTATATTTTCTCATCTATCTAACCAAATTTTTCCATATCCTCCACTACTCAACCAATCAATGAATTCGCACTTTAAACATTTATTGCAATGGATATTATTTCAATTCGAATATTCACCTAAACACCATGAGAAAACCCTTGTAAACACATGTACAGTTCATTGGCATGCGCACAAAATACGGAAAACATAGTCTACACAGTGTAATGCACATTATCCCTTCAGGAAAATTGTTACTAAGAGGGTTTATGCAAGTTTTATTCACAGGACCAAAGTTACCCATGTAGGTTTCCTTTGGAGGGCATGAGTTACCCTTTTTTCAGCCCCAAAACTCAGTCAAAACTACTCCATAACCTCCTGAACTTGATCACCTTCTTCCCTAGGAATATCCTAATATTTTAGACCCTCTATAAGCTCATGTAAATCCTCTAAACATCAAATCAAATCCTCCAACCCTGTCTAAATGATCGTCATGCCAAGTCCTCTCAAATTATTTAACATCATGCCAATGTAATCACCTCATCAACTGACTCTTCGAGTAGACACCTAGGTTGATGTCCAAAGTTGAATGCCATCAACAATTGAATCAACAGTTGAGTCAATATCCAAAAATATTTGTACAAATTTGTAGAAACAACTATGTAGCACATCAATCATCCCACTAATCCATCAAATCCAACATGACTGGTTCACTGAACCAGGTTGGTATCAATGCAACATGGTTGACATCAATGCCAAAATAAACCAGCCACAACCATGAAATCCATAATGTCAACAACTTGATGCTTGAAAGAATATGGTTGATATGCTTTGAAATTTCTCCTTCATAAGATAGCATGGCATAAACACAATGGTATTTATCAACATCAAGTATGGTCTCCGGAAGAATGAAAGAGAGTTAATAATGACAACTCCAATGTAGAAATTGTAGTAGTTTGATCCATGAACACCTTAATTGAAATTTAATACATGGAGAAGGATTCGTGTACAATATGGAGATGGATCATGTGAAAGGATGTTGATCTCAAATAATACAAGTAAGAAAATACTTTGATGAAAGGACCATCATGATAAGGAAATTTTAATATTAATAAATTGGTATTGGTTATTTTGTTTATATATAGTTTTTATACCTTGAAAAATATTGCGTAAATGCATAAGTTGTAGTTGAGGCAAGTGTATCTACAATTGTTGGTTTTGAACTAAATTAAATGAATACATGGATTGAGTGGATGGTCTTGAAGAATTGTATGATCACAATGTTTACATCGTCTTAAGATTAATATGTAGTAGTACAAAAATATAACTTAATGTTCATGTTCCTATAACAATGAGATCACTTTCATGTTTAGAGGTAGCTATGTTAGGCTCAATATAATTCCTTCATTGTTTTTAAAGAGAGAATCCATACAGGTGAGACAGATTATAGAAGAGAGGAATAACCTGTTACTAAGTTTTGTAATCACCCTACAAAACTCAGTAACAGGTTATTCCTCTCTTCTATAATCCTTCATTGTTGATGACTAGAAGGAAGTGATTTGAGAGGTTGATGGATTGAACCCTATCACAGTATTGAAGGAAAAGGATGGCTCCATAATATCCAGGAAGGTAGAAGCTCAATATTATGAGATGAAAAATAAAGGAAGAGCCATGCAGCTACTACTTAAAGATCTCCATGAAGAAATAGTAGTTGATACATTTATGAAGACAAGCCAAAGAGCTTGTGGTTATGACTTCCCAATTAAAAAGGAAGTAAGGATTTCCTTAATGTTTAAGATGAAGTAAACAATATCCTTGAGTACGAAGGAGCAAGGATTCATTTCCTAAATCAAGATGGAATGAGGATCTCCTCTCTAGTTGAGAGGGAGTGATGATGGACATAGTATTCTCTTCTATCATGTGTGTTGCACTAGGCTAGGACTAATAGCCATACTTCTAGTGAAGGCCATGGTAGGAAGAACAGAGGATTGGACAAGCATCTAAGATTAATACTCCTTAAGGATATAAAATCTAATATAGTAAGTAAACTTATTGCAGTGACACTCTTTGATGATTGGACGAGTATCCAAGACAAGAGTGGTCAAAGAGGACCGATATTCTTTGAGGATTGGAAATCCAAGATAAGAATGGTCCTAAAAGGACATGCCTAGCTAACATTCAAATGGGGTATGTACCTTAAGAGGTAGTGTGATATTTCATGTGAATCCTCCCAGAATTATGCTTTAATATAAGAATTGTTTGTCAGTTAAGGCCTTACTATCTTGAGAATGTTGGTTATGATTATTGATGCTTAAAGATGACTTACCAATCTGATTCTTCTTATGAGAAATCTTGAATTTGAGAATATTCTTGCACCGGTTGTACAATTATGAATACCTCCCTAATTAAGATGGAGTGTTGGAAAATTTAACTAGTTTTGGTCTTCACAATTTTCATTTTATTCATGTTCTTATGTATATCTTATGTAACCAACAAAAGAAGAAAGAAAAAATATTATTTTCAAGCATGGGTTTCATGATTATTTGGATTGGTCAACTAGGTTAATCATGTTCTTCATGCTTCTAGGGTTTTTCATAAGAATTATTGTCATGAGTCAAGACAGTAAATATCATTTGTATAATACCCTATTGGGAAATATGTAACTTGTAAAAGAAATTATAATGTCAAATAGGCCTCCAATCACAAGTCATCCCTATCAGTGACAATTCAGCCTAGAAGAGGTTATTCGACCTCCACAAATGTGTATGTATAAAATTAGTTTCGACCTCTTTTAATACCAATTCAATCTCACCAAGAAACAATTTCGGTCTGAAGCAAGGAGCAAGAAGGGATCAAGATTGAAGGTTAAGGAAGCAAGAAGAAATCAAAAAGAGGAAGAAAAATCTGATTTTGAACCCTATTCTCTCTCACGTGTGAAGGAATTAGAGCTTATGCATCTATTGCAGGGTTGATAATTGAAAGTCGAGATTAGGGGTTGAAACTAACTTTTGAAGCAAGTTGAAGGGGGATTTACTTGTGTTGACTTAGTTGATCTTTGACCTAATTGAAATATATTCTTGAATGGCTAACTTTGTGCTTGGAGGAGGACTTGGTTTAGGGTTTTGGGTCTTGGTTTTCTCATTTGATCAAATTCTATAAGAAGAGAAGAAGTTCTTTTGGGTTTTCCCCTTGGAGGGGTTTTTCCCTAGCTTGGAGCCTATATTTGTGTCAATTTTTATTTTTTTTTATGCTCTTGATAAATGTTTGATGAATATAACTTAACTAAGAATATTAAGAAGCTAATAAAAGATCACAAACTTTTATCAAGCATAAAGATAATTGGTTTAAATAGCTTCCCTAATAGATTCTCCAACATTTTATATGCTACATACCCGGAGGAGGGACATTTAAATAACCTCCATACAATTTATAATTGTTGATATATGTTATTTTGAAATTTTGGTTTAAGATGGCTTTAGGTTCCAAACCATTTTTCTTTTTTTTTAATGCACCCATAACGTGCATTTATTGAATGTAATTTTAACATTTTTGTAAATGAATGAAATTACATTTGTTTTCATTTGGAGAAAGAAAAAAAACATTAATTTTTTTATCCACTAAGAATTGAGTAAAGATAATATAATAGAAAAAGAATGGTTAAAAATAAATTTCTATAATCTAATTTAAATAAATTAGAATACTATGTTAAAAATAATATTATTGTAAAAATAATTTGTATTTCTATGAATAATTAAGTGAAAAATAATATGTTCTTTTAATGGAGTAATTTGGGACATCATATATGGTGTGAATGGCCAAGATGTCTCCACCTCCTTTAATGGGTGATGATGATGTGCCTCCCTCCCACACTCCGATGAATTACAAGGTATTAAACACGATTATGGGTATTTGTGGCAATATATTTTCCAACGCCTTAGAGGATTCGAGTAGTATCCCAACAAATATTTATACACACGAAATATGGAGCTTCATTTCATTTGGGTTCTTAGCCATAATTTTGGATCCCTAAGCATGATACCATTTATCTCCATTATTCTAGCCAAATGGTGCCCTTTATGTTCATTCCCTTCCACACATTGTCTAAGAGCTTTATATTTCAACTGGGTGTCTCCCTATGTGTTTTTATGTGTCTCTCTAGTTATTCCTATATGTTATAAAACCCCTTGTTTACAATCCCCTTCTCGACCTTCTTCACCTTGCTTTGCAACATTCTATGGTCATGTTGGAAAATATGAAGACTTGTATATTAGAACATGTTTTTCGTATCATGATAATTAATTGTGATGTTAGTTTTTTATGTATTACTTCTTTATTTTTTTTCATCGATAAATTACCAAAACAATGAAGATCACAAAGAGACAGAGTAAACAAGATATAGGCTCCAAGCTAGGGAAAAATCCCTCCAAGGGGAAAACCTAGAAAATTCTTCTCTTCTTCTTTATATTTTGTTTACAAAAGAGATGTCCAAGACCCAAATACCAAATCCAACAAACCCTTCAAGCCCCCAGCAATATTTTCCTTTAGACAGCTTCATAAATTCGATACTACTTCCTTGATGTTGGAACTTCAGCCCCTGCAATTTAATTTTTGTCTTCTACAACTTCTTCAGAATTTCAGCTTCCTACAATTGGTTGCTTCATAAACCCTACTGAAACAAGGAAAGAGATTCTTTGATATACTATGACTTATTATCCTCTTCCTTGTCCTCCCAGCTACTCTTCTTCACCTTCGTTATTGTAGATCAAACTTTCTTGAGTTGGGTGACCAAATGAGTCAAGATTCACTCCTTTATATAGCCTTTATTGAGGATCGAATACCCTCCCTTTAGGAAAATTTGATCTTCTCCATGGGCCAACTTGGTCTTGGTATTATCCATGGCTTTTTCTCGACAAACTAAATATTTTTCTTCATTATAATGACTCCAAATGGGATGATTATACATGACCAATATCATTATCTATCCTAGAAAGAACTAGAATACCTAAAAGCATGAAGATCATGCTTTTGAATCAAACTTAAGTATGAAACCCATACTCCAAAAAACAAAATATAATATATTTTTATTTCTTTTTCTTTCATTATAAATAATATACAATGTCATGATTATAATTAATACCGAACCTAGTTACAAATTTTCGACACTTACTCTAAACGAGGAAGGTATTCATGGTACAAGGAATATCAATCTTGAAGCATTCTCATAAGAAGATTCGAATTGATAAGCCATATTTTTTCAATCATATTTATCATATCTAGCACTTTCCTGAAGGCCTTATCTGTACAAACTCATTTTTAATTATAATAATTATTCTATGAGACTTTAAGTGAGTTGTAACACTACCTCTCAAGGCACATACCTTATATAGATGTCTAAAAGGTATGCCCTTTTAGAACTATTCTTATCTTTGATTCCAAAACCTGGGTCCTCATGTTATCACCAAATTGAGTCCTGTTGGGCTACTTCAATGGTCAACTTGGAATAACTCTTTCAAACCAATTACAACTGGAAATTAGCCTCTCCAATATGAGAGGGCTCTCTCAAAACATAAAATATATTCAATGAGTAATCTTGAAAAAGATGACTAACTCTGCATTGGATTGGATGTGTTTATGTATAGGTGAAAGATGTGTTAGGTTTACTACCATTGGGCTTATGGAGTCGATATGAAAATAGGTCACAAGTAAACTTATCTCATGGAATTTGAGGCAATTATATTCTTATTAAACCATACATGAAGGAAAAAATAGCAAGCTATATGCATACAGGAAGTTGGAGCATGTCACCATGAATTCCAAGTGATTATACATAAGCAAACTAATAAATCTTGACAAAACATCAACCTAGGTGTAAACAAGAATTTGGAGCATGTGATCATGAATTACAAGTGATTATACAACTAGAACATTGGAGAGAAAGTAAAGGACTGATATAAAAAACTTACGTAAGAATACATAAAAGAATCTGAGGTCTGAAATAAGCATGTTGCAATTGTATATTTCTAATATCAAACTATTACAATAGTGGTAGTGTCAAGTAAACATATCCCCCCAAACCTTTCTAACTCTAAAATTATCTCCTTTATAGAGTGGGGACTCATCCAAATGATATGCCACCTTACTCCCCTTGAATTTCCACCTCAGAGACCTATTTCAAACATGATTCTATCACTTGGAGACTTCCTAAGGATATTTCTGTTTTGCAGAGTTTGAATACAAAAAGGACTCTTCTTTCATTAATAGTTCAACAAATCAATTTAATAACCCTTATCAACTACAACCAACTAATTTTTTGAGTTTACTAGAGTGCTGATGTGTCATTATGCCACGTGGATGCTGAGCTAGACCTCCTCCAAGTCGAATTTTTACATTTTTTTTTCACAAATCTGGTTAGTGAAAATTCTAAAAAATAAGGCTTCAAATATGAGTGTATAATTTCCAAACCCTGATGGCTTTGCAGAAACTGAGAGAATTTTTGGTAGATGGACCTGTGCTGAAGAAAAACCTCTTTTAGAATTCCAAAATAATTTTTCATTTGGTTTGAAATAAAACTTGAAGTTGACTATTAAAACAGTCATGTACAAAAATTTTCGTAGCGAGTTTTAGTAGCGTGGGAAAAACGGCTTTTCCATCAATATTCTTGACTTCTTTGTTGTTCCAACATCTTCATCATTTCATGACACCTTGCAGCCGTGGATCCCCCTCCTAAAACATGCCAAAACTGAGTTTAAATGCAAAAAGGCACCTACAGGAATTTTTGTAGCATTTTTCTGGCTTCAAGCCTGAAGCATGTTACGAAATTTCCTGAAAAAGGCAGAATGAAGTTTAGAAATGAACTCATATTTCAAAATCCTTGATATATTTTTCAAAAATGGAGTTTTTTTTAGACCAAAGTTTTTTTAAGAAGAACCTCCCTTGGTTTTTCAAATACCATCTCCAGATGTCCACAATCTACATTTGAAAAACATGTATAAAACAGGAAAAAAAAAATTTAAAAATAGAGCCGAAATACATCCCTATATCTCCCAATTTGTAGCATCTTTGATAAAAATGAAAGAGGTTATTGTTATATGATATCTTTTTGAAAAAAAACCTCTCTCAGTTTCTTAAAATACTTCTCTGTTTGCCCAAAAACTGTCCTTGAAGTTGACTACTCAAAAGTAAAAAAACAAAGAAATCCTCATATTCGCTACAAAATTATCAAGTGTTTTTGGAGCCTTTTCTGCCTATTTTGCACTGAATTCACTACGAAAATGTGTAAAACTAGCTAGTGGCTCACTTTTTTAATTTGAAGGCATGGGTGTGAAAACAAAAAGACATGGAGTGTAGTTGACTAACATGACATGACTCATAGTGGTTTTTTTGGCATAGGATAAACATGATTTGGTAAATTCTTCATCAAATATTTGACCTAACATGACATAACATGAAACCTATGGTGACCTTATCAAAACAAATTTTGAAACTTTTGAGTGTGATAACAGTGGCTCCAGTGGGGATGGTGTGCCCCTATGGTACACCAAATAACATGTAGTTCCAGTGCCATCCATATTTTTGGAAGTAAACTTCTGAAATTTTCCAAGCTTTCTTCAAACTCTTATGGCCTTCAACTCGGGTCAAGCTTGATGACTACTGCTGAGAAACAAAATTTGTACCTACTAAAAAGATGCTCAATCTACTTTGAGCTTATTCACACACACTCCTACCTACCCTAACAGCTGCAATATTCATGTTTGATTCAAGCAACATGAAACCTCCAATAAATCCATTCAATGAGCTTATTTGATACTTGAACCCCTTAACTATTCTTGAACCAAAAGCAAATTGTATTCTGAAATGATAAAGGTGAGAGAGAATGTGTCTGTTTTTCATAGTGAAAAAAAAATTGAGAAGTTGGACTACATAACTCTTCCATGTAATTAGCTATGGGATCATAGAAGACACAATTTATTGATATCCCCTTTAAGCTCTCAATGACAAATTGATCCTCGATATCCTTTTCATTTTCTTCATCAAGGCTGAACCTTGATTCCAACTCTACAATATCAAGATCATAACCATATTCTTCCTCTATCTGCAAGTCAGATGGTATAACAATTTCTTCCTTTTTTGGAGGAGGAAGACCTTCCAAGAACTGTTTAGGATCTTGGAAATCATATATTGATCCAATTTTAACATCCAATAGTTCAATTTCATTCTCTAATATTTCAGCAGCTAAACCAAGAAAATAAATTTTATTTTCAGGTGTGAGTCGACTAGATTTCAAACAATGAAATAATATTGTGGATAAATGTTCATCTATCTAAAATTCTGCTAACTCGTCCCTTACACTTTGTAACATTTCATCATATAAAGAGTTTTCCACATACCCTGTCATCTTGGATCGCCATGAATGTTCTAAAATATGGATTCTTCCCAGTGAAGTCACTCTGAACTTTGAAGCTCGAGATGTTGAACAATGGAGTCGCCAAGTGAATGGTACAACCTTCTTTTTTTTTACTTCTATTCACCATTAGAAGTCAAATCTGAACCTTGTCGTTCTTCCTGGAGAAAATTTAGACCTTCTCCCCAGCAACAGCACCAAAATTTTATCACCAAATTGAGTCATGTTGGGCTGCTTCAATGGTCAACTTGGAATAAATCTTTCAAACCACTTACAACTAGAAATTAGCCTCTCCAGCCTGAGAGGGCTCTCTCAAAATATAAAGGATATTCAATGAGTAATCTTGAAAACATATGACTAACTCTGCATTGGATTGGATGTGTTTTTGTATAGGTGAAAGATGTGTTAGGTTTACTACCATTGGGCTTATGGAGTCGATATGAAACTAGGTCACAAGTAAAATTATCTCATGGAAGTTGGGGCAATTGTATTCTTATTAAACCATACATGAAGCTATATGCATACAGGAATTTGGAGCATGTTACCATGAATTCCAAGTGATTATACATAAGAAAACTAATAAATCTTGACAAAACAGTGGCCTAGGTGTAAATAGGAAGTTGGAGCATGTGATCATGAATTATAAGTGATTATACAACTAGAACGTTGGAGAGAGAGTAAAGGAATGATAGAAAAAACTTACATAAGAATACATGAAATAATCTCAATTCTGAAATAAGCATGTTGCAACTATATATTTCTGATATCAAACTATTACAATAGTGGTAGTGTCAAGTAAACATCTCCCCCCAAACGCTTTCTAACCCTAAAATTATATCCTTTATAGAGTGGGGACTCACCCAAATGATATGTCACCTTACTCCCCTCGAATTTCCACCTCAGAGACCTATTTCAAACATGATTCTATCACTTGGAGACTTCCTAGGGATATTTCTGTTTTGCAGAGTTTGAATACAAAAAGGGCTCTTCTCTCATTAATAGTTCAAAAAATAAATTTAATAACCCTTATCAACTGCAAACAACTAATTTTTTGAGTGTAATATAGTGCTGATGTGTCATTATGCCACGTGTATGTTGAGTTGGACCTCCTCCAAGTCGAATTTTTACAATTTTTTCACAAATCTGGTTAGTGAAAATTTTGAAAAATAAGGCTTCAAAGATGAGTGTATAATTTCCAAACCCTGATGGATTTGCTGAAACTAAGATAGGTTTTTGTAGATGGACCTGTGCTGAAGAAAAATCTCTTTCATATTTCCAAAATAATTTTTCATTTGGTCTAAAATCAAACTTGAAGTTGACTGCTAAAATAGTCATGTACAGAAATTTTCATAGCGAGTTTTAGTAGCATGGGAAAAATGGCTTTTCCATCAATCTTCTTGACTTCTTTTCTGTTCCAACATCTTCATCATGTCATGACACCTTGCAGCCATGGATCCCCCTCCTTAAAACATGCAAAAACAGAGTTTAAATGAAAAAAGGCACCTACAGGAATTTTCGCAGCGTTTTTCTGGCTTCAAGCCTGAAGCACGCTACAAAATTTCCTAAAGGAGGAATTTTTCAGTTTATAAATGAACTCATATTTCCGAATCCTTTATATAGTTTTCAAAACTAGAGGAGATTTATGTAGATCAAAATGTTTTGAAGAAAAAAATCTCTTTGTTTTTCAAATACCATCTCCAAATGTCCACAATCTGCATTTGAAAAACATGTATAAAACATGAAAATTCTATTTTTTGAAAATCGGGCCAAAAGACATCCCTGTATCTCCCAATTTGTAGCACTTTTGAGAAAAGTGAAAGAGGTTATTTTTATTTGATATGTGCTTGAAAACAATTTCTCTCAGTTTCTTAAAATACTTCTCTGTTTTCCCAGAAACTGTCCTTGAAGTTGACTACTCAAAAATCAAAAAACAGATAAATCATCATATTCACTACGAAATTATCAAGTGTTTTCATAGTGTTTTCTACTTATTTTTCACTGAATTCACTACGAAAATGTGTAAAACTGAATAGTGACTCACTTTTGTAATTTGAAGGCATGGGTGTGAAAACAAAGATACGCGGAGTGTAGTTGACTGACATGACATGACTCATGGTGGTTTTTTTGACATAGGGTAAACATGATTTGTTAAATTATTCATCAAAGATTTGACCCAACATGACATAACATGAAACCTATGGTGACCTTATCAAAACAAATTTTGAAAATTTTGAGTGTGATAACACCTCAAATAATAGTAGTCCTCTTAGACTACTCTTATCTTGGATTCCATACCTCATCCTCAAATAGCATTAGTCATCAACTTCTTTCCCTACATTCTACAATACAAAAGAATTTCCAATCTAGATTTTATCCAATCCTCTTGATTCCATTCTTTCTTTATGGAATTCATTAAGACTTACAGTTATTATTCCTAGTATAGTGCCTGGCCCATAACGACAAAAACTATCTGATATTACTCCCTCTCAATCAAGGAAGCAATATCCACAAAACCAAGAATACCTCTAAAGTACTCAAGATTCTGTTTGGTAACTGATGCAGGGACATTAGGCTCTAGAAATACTTTGTATTTTTATAAAACATAGAGGGGTATTATGTTTCTAAGTTCTATTGTAATTATTAGTATTTTTGAATAAAATAGTGAGGAATTGTAAATGTTCTCTAACCATTAGATAACATGAGAGGAAGTTGAATAGTTAGGAATATGAAGAGATAACAGAGGGTTAAGAGTAATTTTAGGATCAGTTTCAATAATTTTAGGATTTGAGTCTAAATTTAGGATTTTCGAGAATTTCAAGAGTTTTTCGAGCTGTGAGGGAGCTGAATCGATCCAGATATATTTTGTATAAATGTCAGCATTGAGGAGATTTGTTCAGGAGTTGATTAAGAGGCAGAGTAGGAGGATAATGGCCATCGAATTGAAGATCTGGCCAAACATGAAATTGTAAGTGAATGCTTTTGAAATTGATCACATTTGAATATATTGATGGAGAATTTGTTTATAAGTTCTGTGTGAAACTTAATGTCTTCTTGGTCGAACTTATATGGGGAATATTTGAGTTCTATGGGCAAGTTGCGAAACTCTGCGTTAAAGACTGAAATGGTGATTCTGTGTAAATAGAGGATTTGGGGTAATTTGTAACCATATCCTCTGAGGAAGATCGATCACTGAGAGGATCGATCTTATTTAGAGGAGTTGAATTAGTGTTCAACGTGGAATGTATCGATTTTGATTACATTTGAATTGATAGGAACAGGGTTTGCGGATGAGACAGATCTAGGTAAAAAATTGTGAGGTTCGATCTGCATTCCTGTGTCAAGACACAAGTAATAATTTTGTTGGTTGTTGTTGCTGAAACTAGAGTCACCAGCAACATAAAACGATATTCATCGATGAGAAACTGCAATCGAAGTGCAGTGCAGAAGGCGCTATAATGGTTTGAAGTGATTCGGGGTTTTAACTTGGAGGCAGGTCTGCGAACCCTTGACTATGGTGTAACTAATCCGCGTTCAATCACCTTTATGAAATCCTGAATAGAGGCGTAGTGTTGAATTTGGAATAGAACTGTGAGCGATGACCAGAGTAGTGGAACCGTGAAGGAGGAACAGTGAAAGCGGGTTCAGAATACAAAACGACAGTATTGCGTAAGTTCTGAAGTGGTAAGTGGTAATGCCATTTCGAACGCGATACGGGGGATTGCTTGACACGTAGCAAAGAGTGGTTTTCTAAAACCACGAATTTCGCGTTTTTTTGGAGAATTAAAGTTCTGTCGTGGAAAAAACGCGATATTCGTTGTCACCGTCTGATAGTTAGTGTTGGGAGATCTACGATGGTCACGATTGCACGATGTGCGAAAGTTAAACCAAGGTATGTATAGTCTGTTGTGGGCCCCGAAGAAGTTATATATGTTATCGCTTGGGTTTAAATCCAAAGGCGTGGGTTTTATTATGATGTTCCTAATATTTGAACGAAGGCTGTAGTATATGTTGATATATTATAGTTAATACGAATTATCACAGAGATTGCACATATAAGAATTGTATATGTGGGTTGGATATGTTATGTTGTGTGGGGCAGAACCATTATGCTAATACATTGAGTTTTATGAAGTTTGAATATGGGGTTTACATATGTGGTTTATAGAAGTTAAACCTTCGAGTGAATGATAGGAGTTAATCTATTTATATGAGTAGCTGTGTGGTTTGTTGGGTTTAAACCACAGAGTTAAGATTGCAAGGGCAGATAGATGAACCATTGGGTTTATATTTTATAAGGTTCGAACACTAAAATATAATGCCAAGGATGAAAATTAAGGATATAAGGACTAGATTAATTTGCTTAGAATAAATGAAGGTGAGAACCTTGCATAGAGGGTTTTATGGGTTTTACCACATAGGGAAATTAAAGCTTCCGCATGTTAGTGGTTGCCAGATTGAAAATTTTTTGGGTAAAACTTGAAGAGTATTATTATTATCCTCATAGAGAAAGGATATTGGAGGTAGCCTGAGCATCAAGTGGTATCAAAGCTGGAATAGCTCATTGAAATAAAATTTTGAAATGTGTGTGTACTGAATTAGTCGAAGAAATTTGAATTTTTAAATCTGTTTAGGAGTGATTGCAGATTTGAAGAGAGATGCAGTGCATGTGATGAGAGAAGAAGGAAGATCAGATTCTAAGATATGATAGGCAGAAAAGTACAAAGAATTACAGTCAACAGGATTTGCAGAAGTGAATGAGGAACAAGATCATGCAGGGATCTTACAGGTAAACTAATTTTAAATCTGACTTGGAATTGTAATTGTAGAATTTTGGTTGCAGAAAGTGAAGAAAAAGTTTTGATGATGATGGCAGTGAACCTGATCTTCAGCTAAAGGCTGGATAGAGAGAACAATTTTAGTGTTCTCAAGAGAAGGTGAGTTGATGAGCAGTGTTTAACTCTGGTTTGAAGAATTGTTTGCAGAATTCAGATTGCAGGCAATTGAAGAAATCTCAGCAAAAGCAGATCACAGCTTTGAGAGAAGTGATGAAGGAGTCCACCAAGGGATTCTAAGAAAGTGTGGCAGGACCTGGAGAATTCCCAACAGAGGTTGGATGAAAGAAGAACAGATGTGTTCTTGAAGAGTTGCAGAGTGAAGCCTAGAGAGAGCAGAAGAGAGTGCTCAGAAGGTTCCAGTAGACAGGAGACCAGTACTTTCCAAAAGCCCAGATCTAGAGGAAAGGATTGGTGAGGTAAGTGGCAGCAGGAGAGCTTGTTGTTGCAAAGGCTTAGTGCAGATTTTGAGTGAATAACTCATGGAGGAGAAGATGATTACTGATAGTCACATCAGATATTGTAGAGGTTCTGAAAGAGGCCACAACAGAAAGGAGAAAGCACATGCCAAAGAAAATGGCATAAGGCAGCAGTTGACTGATGCAGAATATTGGAAAGAGATAGCTGAGATCAATGAGTATTTTAATAAACTGGAAAAGAGAATAGAGGAAAGCCAGAGAGTTGGTTGGCTCATGAAGAAGAGAGTAAAATGGAAACCATTACAGTTGAGGTTGAGGCAAAAGGAGATTTCCTTACTGAAAGAAGAACTCAAAGGAGTTGAGTTGAGAAAATAAGTTTCTGTTTGTGAAGCAGAACAGAGTACAGGTGAAGAATGGAGACCTGCAAGAGATCTAGTGAGACATGGTGAAGACTTAATGTAGCAAGAAGCTTGTCTTGCTGAAGAGAAAATCATTGATGATTTCATGAGTTGTAAAGAGTTGTATTTTTGAGTCTGACCATTGTGAGGTGATGACAGGTTCTACAGAGGAAGAGGAACTTAGAGTCCTTGAGCCAAGGATGGAATTTGAAGATTCCACATGCAGATCTGTTCAAAGGAAAGTGCTTGGGAAGGCAACCAAGACTAAAAATTCTTGTGGTTTTCAAACTAAAGAGTTGTGTATGTTTGCAGGTACATCACAAGGAGATGAACAAACTTTAAAGTTTGTTGAGGAGGAGAAATTGAATCTGAAATTTGTTCAGATCAGTACTGAGATAGTAAGATCTCAGGAAGAATTGAATACAGAAGAGTCCAATGAGGATATTCAATAGAATATTGAGGCAGAGAGAAGGACCAATAGATGATTGGTCAATAAAAAGTGAAGGTATAAAATGTTGTGTAAGGTTCCCAAAATCTACTCCAATTGAAGTTGTCGAATTGTATAGGAGGTTGGATTTTCAGAGAAGAGAGTTGGAGAGATAGAGGACCTATGCACATGATAAATTTCTAAAGGAGAAAGGCAGAGGAATTGTCATGAATGACAATCATAGAACAGAGGATAAGAAAATGATTCAGCAAAATGAAGGAGTTCATTTTGGTGAATCACAGCAGAAGGACATTCATGAAGCAGATGATGGAGAGAAGGAGAGACTAGCTGACAGTCTCATGATGGATGCAAATCAGCATACTGATGTGCTGACAGAGGATTTGGAAGAAAACTCAAAACAAAATGCTTATGTGTTGGCAGAGAAGGAAGAGATATTGAGACCTTGTAATTTTAGTGCTGAAGGTTCATGTGTTAATGATGCAGGCAAAGAAGGACAGCGAATGGAAATTGTCAGAGAATTGAATGAGAAAGAAACTATGTTGGCTGAGAACATATTAGAGGATCATCATACTAACATGGTGATTGGCACAATGGAAGCTAAGGAGAAATATAGGGAAGATTTTCTGAGTCTTGAAAAATACCTGGAATTGTAGAGAGAATAATTGGTGATTGGATCATCAATTGAGACCATTGGGTCTCGTGGTTTTGACACTGACAGTTTTATTTTGTTTACAGGTGATGCAGGAGGCAATGCATCATTTGGAATTGCCTTGAGAGAAGAATAACTATTGCAGAAAGAAGGTGAGACATTCATGTCCCATATGAAGGAACTTGTCACTGATGACAAAGAGGAGTTGATTTGTTTGATTAATCAAGAATAGATTGGAGGACAGACTTGTGAAACTGCTACAGTAAGGAGGAATCAGCATTCTATTCTGATAGAAGATGAGAATGCAGTGGTTGAAGAACTTGATTTGATTGCCAGAATCACTCAAGATGATGATGGAAAACTACTAAAGACTGTCAAGGAAGAAGAAAATGTTGAATCTAAATTGCAGCATACTGATGATGTGAAACAAGTACAGAAGACATGGTTGAAATGTTTGTTGGAAACATTTGAAGAAGAGAATGAAATTACGGACACTAGAGTGAAATTTCCTGAAGCTGTGGAAGAAGTAGGAGCAGATACTAGTTTGTTAAGATTAATTATGCTTACTAGTATACAAAGAAAATTATATGAGTATGTTACTGCAGGTGGAAAATTAAATGATGATTTGTTTTCTAAGAGTAAATTTGCAAGTGATGAGCAAAAGAAAATTGTTGCAGAGGGACAGGAAGTTAGGGAGGTAGCAGCAATCGGGGGAACATCCATGGTGGCAGCCACAGAGGCAGAAACATGGGGGGTGACATCTATAGAAGTAGTAAACATGTTAGTAACATGTGGGACAGCAAGAGCAACAATGTTGGCAGTAACAGGAATTGAAAGCAACAACAGTGGGCAAAGAAATTTCCAGCTAGAAGATAAGCTGGACATGGAGATTGAAAGCATCAAAATATTGATGATGAAGGTGTCTCAGAAGCAGCAAACAACAGCAAGAAAGTAGAATAATTTTTGCAAAGGAAAGACAAGAAGAGAATGTGAAATTATAGCTAGAGGTAAGATGCAGAATAGGATATAGAGACCTGGAGAAGAGCAGTTGAAGGATGATGCAGCTATTGGACAGCAAAAAAACAAAGTATAGGATCCAGAAGGCAGAGATTAAAGACACATGATCATGAGATCATGATCAATTTGAACCTTGTGAGTCTGATGCAGGGGCATTAGTCTCTAGAAATACTTTGTATTTTTATAAAACATAGAGGGGTCCTATGTTTCTAAATTCTCTTGTAATTATTAGTATTTTTGAATAAAATAGTGAGGAATTTTAAATGTTCTCTAACCATTCAAGAGCATGAGAGGAAGTTGAATAGTTAGGAATATGAAGAGATAACAGAGGGTTAAGAGTAATTTTTGGATCAGTTTCAGTAATTTTAGGAGTTGAGTCTGAATTTAGGATTTTCGAGAATTTCAAGAGTTTGTCGAGCTGTGAGGGAGCTGAATCGATCCAGTTATATTTTGTATAAATGTCAGCATTGAGGAGAGTTGTTCAGGAGTTGATTAAGAGGCGGAGTAGGAGGATAATGGCCATCGAATTGAAGATCTGGCTAAACATGAAATTGTAAGTGAATGCTTTTGAAATTGATCACATTTGTATATATTGATGGAGAATTTGTTTATAAGTTATGTGTGAAACTTAATGTCTTCTTGGTCGAACTTATATGGGGAATATTTGAGTTATGTGGGCAAGTTGAGAAACTCTGCGTTAAATACTGAAATGGTGATTATGTGTAAATAGAGGATTTGGGGTAATTTGTAACCATATCCTCTGAGGAAGATCGATCATTGAGAGGATCGATCTTATTTAGAGGAGTTTAATTAGTGTTCGGCCTGGAATGTATCGATTTTTATTACATTTGAATTGATAAGAACATGGTTTGTGGATGAGACAGATCTAGGTAAGAAATTGTGAGGTTCGATCTGCATTCCTGTGTCAAGCCACAAGTAATAATGTTGTTGGTTTTTGTTGCTGAAATTGGAGTCACCAGCAACATAAAACGATATTCATCGACGAGAAACTGCAATCGGAGTGCAGTGCATAAGGCGCTATAATGGTTTGAAGTGATTCAGGGTTTTAACTTGGAGGCAAGTTTGCGAACCCTTGACTATGGTGTAACTAATCCGCGTTCAATCACCTTTATGAAATCCTAAATAGAGGTGCAATGTTGAAGTTGGAACGGAACTGTGAGCGATGACCGGAGTAGTGGAACCGTGAAGGAGGAATAGTGAAAGCAGGTTCGGAAATACAAACCGGCAGTATCGGGTAAGTTCTGAAGTGGTAAGTGGTAATGCCATTTCGAACGCGATACGGGGGAGTGCTTGGCACGTAGCAAAGAGTGGTTTTTTAAACCATGAATTTCGCGTTTTTTTGGAGAATTAAAGTTCTGCCGTGGAAAAAACGTAATATTCGTTGTCACCGTCCGATGGTTAGTGTTGGGAGATCTACAGTGGTCGTGATTGCGCGATGTACGAAAGTTAAACCAAGGTACGTATAGTCTGTTGTGGGCCCCGAAGAAGTTATATACGTTATCACTTAGGTTTAAATCTAAAGGCGTGGTTTTTATTATAATGTTCCTAATATTTGAACGGAAGCTGTAGTATATGTTGATATATTATAGTTAATATGAATTATCACAAAGATTGCGCATATAAGAATTGTATATGTGGGTTGGATATGTTATGTTGTGTGGGGCCGAACCATTATGCTAATACATTGAGTTTTATAAAGTTCGAATATGGGGTTGACATATGTGTTTTATAGAATTTAAACCTTCGAGTGAATGATAGGAGTTAATCTACTTATATGCCTAGCTATGTGGTTTGTCAAGTTTAAACCACATAGTTAAGATTGAAAGGGCAGATAGATGAACCATTGGGTTTATAGTTTATAAGGGTCTAACACTAAAATATAATGCCGAGGATGAACATTAAGGATATAAGGACGAGATTAATTTTCTTGGAATAAATGAAGGAGAGAACCTTTCATAGAGGGTTTTATGGGTTTTACCACATAGGGAAATTGAAGCTTCCGCATGTTAGTGGTTGCCAGATTGAAAATTATTTGGGTAAAACTTGAAGTGTATTATTATTATACTCACAGAGAAAGGAGATTGGAGGTAGCCCGGGCATGAGTAACACTTTAGTCAGTATTTTTCCTATCTATTCATCTATAGGTGGATAGTGTAGCTCCATAACCCCATCTTGTACTAAGCTATAATGTAGTGGTACTTATTGTTTATATGCTTTATCTTAGCATGAAATCGGGTATTCTGTCAATATTATGCAACTCTTATTATCACAATGTATCCATGTAGGGCTAAGTGGTCCTTCAAACAAGTTTGATAGAAACTTCCTGAGCCAAACTGCTTCCCGACATACCTCGCTTGCAGTAAAATATTCTATTTCAGCACTCCTCAAATAAATTGTATCCTACCTTCTTCTTATCCATGAGACCATTTAATATCATAGGCTAAAGTATCCACATGTCGTGCTTCTTCCATATGTCTCACTGCCACCACAATCTAAATTTGTATATCCCACAAGTTGGACTTCATTACCAGTGTACCAGAGGCAATGATATATAGTCCCGCATAAATATCTTAGGATATTCTTGGATACAATGCAATGATCATGTTTTGGCTCCATCTGAACCTAATTTAGGACATTTACTGCAAAACAAGTGTATGTTCTTTTGTTTAGTATATACATCAAGGACCCAATCAATTTTTTGTATCAAGTAGGATCCACCGGAATAAACTCTGAACTCCTCAACTTCTTTAAATTGGTAATCATAGGAATCATCATAGTCTTTCAATCCATCATGTTATAAATTTGAAACATCTTGATCACATATTTTCATTAAAAATATATATATCTCTCTTAGCTTTTCCCATACTTCTAGTCCCAAGTAATAATGCATAATCCCAATATCCTTCATATTGAACTCAGATGCTAATTTCTTCTTGAATTCTTAAATCTAATGCTCTACACCTATAACTAGTAGATCAACCACATACAAGGGTATCATAATTGGTTCATCCTGGACCACAATGATATATAGGTTAGGGTTTGCAGTAATCTAGGTAAAACCAAGTCTCAATAGGTATGCAACCACTCTTGCATACCAATTCCTAGGCGATTTCTTTGTGTTCTTCAATCTGCAGACATGAGTCTCCATCTGCTTTATTCCAAATCCTTGAGGTTTCTTAATGTAAACCTCTTCATAAATGGTCCCATTCAAGAAATTTATCTTCACATACATTTTATTTATGTTCCATCCCATAGTAGCATCCAATGAAACTAATAATCTTATGGTTGTATACCTAGCTATGGGAGAAAAGATTTCTTTGTAATCAGTTCATTCTCTATGTGAGAAGCCTCTTACTAAAAACCTTGATTTCTATTTTTATATGCTCCCATCTATAGCATGATTTATCTTGTAGATCCATTTTGAAGTGACTATAGATTTGTCACTTGGCCTAGGGACAATCTCCCAAGCATCATTCATCATTAGGGACCGATATTCTTCCCACATAGCATTCCTCCATTCTTGATTTTTCTATGCATATTAATAGGAGGAATTTTCCACTTTAATAAGTCTTGTCATGTATGCATCATATCCAAAATACCTCTTTGGTCTTTTATTTTCCCTGGAGGTTCCTGATGTTTTATGTCCTTCTGCTTCTTAAAGACTATTTTTCAACCAAATGGACATCTTTCAAATTTCTTGAATAATCACTCATTGTATGGGCTCACAAGGACATTCCAAACATTTTCTTAAGTATATGTCTACACTTGACCATCGTAGTTCCTATAGATATCTTCAAAGATAGTAATATATTCTTCATCAGAGTCCCTTGATTTCTTGTAAGTTATGCTCTCTCCAAATATGACATCCTTGCTTACTTCAATTCAATGATCCTCCTTAATATAGATTCTATATGATTTTTATGAAGCACTATATCCCAAAAAAATTCCCTTTAGAATAGTAGGATCTAGCTTCTGTTAGGGTCCTATAATAATAGGATTCATAATCTTGAATTGACTATGATTAGTCTTGTAATATGTACATACTTTGCTTTCTGCAAAAAAAATTTCCCATATTAAAAATAAAAAATGTAAAGAGGGTAGAAGTCCTAAAAGCAAAATCAAAGGACTGAAGGAAAAAAAAAAAAGGAGATAAAATATGAACCCCACCAAAAAAGAGATAAAAATAGATCCTAAAAGTGATGCAAATTCAAATGCCACTACTTTTTACTTTACTTTACAAAATAAGATTGTGTGCAGCTTGTCAAAAATGCCACAATCCATGATAGTCAAACAACTTAATCTTGATTATTCATGCTTTAAATTTCATGTTGATAGATATAGAATAAAGATCTAACCAAACTGTGTAATCTTGGTATATTAGTAGTTAGGTAGAGAATAATAATGAGCTCAATAGTTTAATCTGAGCCATTGGAAGTAATAAGGTTAGAATTAGATAGTTTGTTGTTAAAAGAAAAATAAAAAGGGTCTGCAAGCTCAAATGCACCCACATAAATAAAGAAAAAATGTTAGGGTAGATGATGGGTAGGAAGAAGCAGTTTTTCACAAGGCATGGATAGCAGAAAATGGTCATTTCATATAACTAACTTCCTTGTTAAACTTATTTCCCTTGTAAAAATACCCCTTTCCCTTAATTTTTACCCTTTTCCCTTATTTCACTCTTTTTTCTTTACAAAAGCCCCTTTTCCTTAGTTAAAATTCATATTTACATTTGGAAAAGTAAAAACCCTTTAATAATTTCCCTTTCATGCAAAATACCCCCTAAAATACACTTATCCTAAGTATTTGTTTAAAATAATGTCTGGCCCCACCGCTAAAACTTACCCAATGTTATTTTAAATCCTTCCTTAGTGTATTTTATCTCCCGCATCATATTTCATTTTAACACTAGTTTAATATATATAGTTAACTCAATATTGATTCCTATATTATATTAACCCTTGTACATTAATCTAACCTATGGTTTATATTAATTCATGGGTCCCACTTATTTAACTCTTGCTATACATATAACCCCACCTATTATAAATTCCCGACCCCATGTAATATAAACCCTTTGCATATATCACATAACCTGCATTGACTTAAAACTCGAGCCCCATGCCTATCAAACCCCCGACGGATCCCACTCATTATCCTAACCTTTAGATCATGATTTATAAAATCCTACGGCCAATGAAGACTTTCACATCCTCGAATGCCCGATCTTTAATCCCATCAAGACCTTGCGAAATGAGCAGTTTTCGCACCCCGCTCCCCTACTATGTGGCAACATTTCATTGCATCGCATCCTCCAAAATAATACCGCCTACCCACTTTTCACCGTGTGAAAACCGTCAAAGGGTATTCCGCCCATTGCGAAAATCGCTCCCATTTGAAATTAACCCCGCGCATTTAAAGATTAATCAATGCTGATTAAAAAGCCATAAAACCTCCCTTTTGAGCCTTTTCACCATTTTTGTTACAATTTTTGCGCAGAGAGAACATTTTCGACCTATTTTCGAGCCAAATATTACTCTACTGACCTATTATTTAGCTCTTTTACACCATAAATCAACAATCTTTGCTGCTAAAGCCGGTGCAGACCACAATGAAGCATTATAAAGACTCTTGAAGCCTCATAAAGCCTTCGTTGTCTCAGAAAACCCTTCTGCATACTGAAAGTTTCGTTTTTCCAGGTATTTCTAAAATACTAAGGCATGTACTTAATAAGAGAAGTAATTCAACCATTTGAACCATTTTAGGAGCATTACCAACCATAGAAAATCCATAGTTTCCTCCTAAACCCTTTCTGCAGACTATAAATAATCTTTTCACAGTATTGTAAAGAAGCCTGAGCTTATTTCTTGAAACAGAGAATAATTAATTGATTAAAATTAATAGAACAAATGGCTTCCCAAGGTATTGTAACATTAAATCCCTTGCAACCTCTAGTTGTAGATGTAGAACACACTCCTTTAGCAGATAGAGATTTTAAAATTAGTGACCCTGTCACTGATTTTAGCCTTCTTGAACTCCACTGTTGGAGTCATGACAAATCAATTGACCAAGCTGATGATGTTTTCCTTTGGGAGTCCAAATTTCCCAATTATATTGTCCCACATACCTTCCAGTGTCCAGAAGTTATTATAACTTGCCAAACTTGTTTTTTCCCTAACCAAAGAGCCATTATAACCCCTAGGAAAGATATTATGTTCACTATCACAGCTGAATCAATTAACCAAATGCTGCAAATTCAACCCAGGCCTAATGAAGCCCCTCTATCTATTGAGACCCTTACTCAGTTATATCTGAATCTGGACTTCCCCAAGAGGTTCCATATATTCCAAAAATTCATTCCTTCATCAGTAGAAACTCCCAAGACCAACCCTCCTTATCCAGCAGATGTATTCTCTCATAGAACTAGCATATCATCACAATGTTGTCTTGTATTCTGGGTTATTTCATTAATGAACATGTTGATGCTTCAGTCTTAGGTTTCCTTTCTATTTTTTCCACTGGTCAACCTCCTACTACTATATTCAGTTTTTTACAATATCTTGTTGATAGAATCCATGAACAGCTTGTTAAAATGCATGAACAAGGTGTCTTCAGTTTTCATATGTTCTGTTCCACATGTTCTTATATTTTGAATCTGAAAATTTTGTTATCAACCTTCATAAACTAGATGTTGAAGGTAATCCTCAGTCAGTAATCTTTTGGACTCCATTAATCAAGAAAGACTCCACACAATCCACATACACAGACTTCATTGACTCATTCATCCATCCAATTGTCAACATTTTGAACAACAGTAGTCAACTAAGAGTCAGTGAATAGATTAAAAAGGTCCTACAGTTATCAGAACACAGTGGGATAGGATATTGGTACCTTTATCAGAACCACACATATATTAGGGTATATGGATCTAATATTTTTCCATATAAGCTGCCCAAATACCTCCCAATGAGGTTATTTGCACTTGAATATATAAGGCGGATCCTTAACTCTGATGGAATAAATTTCTTTCCAGCCAAAAAGAAGACAGTTTAAGATAAAGAAACAGATTACTCCTTTTATTTGCAACAGTAGAGATGCAGGTCCACAAGCAAAAAAATATTTGCAGGAATTTAAGTTCAGACAAAGTTTCCCATGGTATTATGATCCTTTAGGAGTTATAAGCAAGCTAAGGATTAAATTTAAGTTAACTCCTTATGTACATGAATCCAAGCCAGATATTGAGAAATACTCCTATTAGTATGAATGGTTGGAGAACACTTTGAAAGAGGCAGAGAAGCAAGGTGATACTAGTTCCATCTTGCAAAATCCAGCCCCACAGGATAGGAATTCTAAAAGGGAAAGAGAAGAAGGATCATACTCAGCTGAAACTAAATTTAAAATAATGTACAGGAAGAAGCCCAAATTAAATCTTGTAGATGGACAAGTTGAAACAATTGAGATCATAGATACTGATAAAGTGGTGAAATACAATGTACCTCCATCAGTTTCAGAGGAAACTCACTAGCCTTCAACATCTCACACTCAAATTATTCAAAAGCAGCATAGTGTTTTAAGTGTCTTCATCCAGCAAACTAGCAGATAAAGAGCAGGATATTATGAAAAATTACAAGGAAATCAATCTCAGGAATGAGGAATTAGAAGCTGATACATATTCCCAATACTAGAAACAAACACCAAGTGACCAAAGTAGGTTACTTTCAGCATTTGACTACAAGACCAGAAAGATACAAATGACTTTCTTACAGCTCACAGTGAAACATCCTAAGTCATCAGCAGATTATAAGAATACATCCTGTGAAGTTCAAGCTGAAGCTCTTCATCCTATAGACCAGATATAATTTCACAAGAAAGCTGGTGAAATGTTATATTCTAACAAGATCAATAAAGCCATGAGTGTACAGAAACTGCAAAACACTCTAGAGAACATCAAAGCTCAGCTAAAGCTAGAAAAAGCATCTTCACAGGCTAAAGATAACAGAATTAAATATTTGGAATATTTGGTTATTGAAGTAGGATATGATCCAAATAATGTCAAAGTTGCAGAAGAACTTGTAAAGAAAAAGAATGCATACATTGTTGCATTAAAGAAACACCTCAAGTTGACTCCTACTGAACATCCACAGGCCAAAGAAGTACAACTGAAAGAAATGGAAAATTAGATGGACAAGTTAGTACAGGAGAAAGAGGCCAGCAAAGAAGAAGTCCCTCTCACTGTTATTCCTATAGTCACTACAGTAGCTCCTTCCACTTTAGCAGAGTCATTGGCCCCATCAGTTCCAATAGCTAAAGTACTTCATGTTACATCAACAACTACTTCAGCTACAGAGTCATCTACATCAGTAGCACAGCCTAATGATGAATCAGGTAAACTAGTTAAAGCAATGCAGGATATGTCCATCCAGACAAATGAGATAAACATACTTAAAGAAAAAATCAAAATTCTAGAAGATGAGAAGAAACTAGTTCAAATCAAGCACAAAAATGAAGTACAGAAGACAAACAGATTAACAGAGAAATTGCAGAAGCTAGAGAAAGAGCTGACATTGAAAGAACCACTTGGTCAAGCCAAACAACAGCTATGGGCCAATATCATTGACTCAGTCAATGATATGTGGCCATCCATTCAAGTAATTTGTGAACATAAGGATCTTATCAAAGCAGCAAAAGAAGCCATCCAAAAAATAAAGGAAGAACTTGGTAAAAAGCCAGAAGAGGCTAATGAAATCATTAAGTTTCTTAATTCCAAAAATAAGCAGGAATTAGAGGAAATTGGCATTAGTGACCGAACAGAAACAATTCTTGAAGTTATAAAGGTAATGTCTAAAAGGAACTTAATGGTTCAACTTGAAGAAAAATATCAGAACATGGAACCTTCTATAACTAGATTCATGGTGAAGTTTGATATTTGAGGCAGAAAGGCCTTCCAAATCCTCTAGTTATTAAAGACAGATTGATGAAACAAGAAGATTATGATAAAAAAATCATAGAAGTGCCAAAGGATCAAGTCAATAACTCAGCCATGCAAGGCATTCCAACAAGAAAAGTACTCTACAAGAGTTTTGAGAACGTTTTTTACCTACAACAAGAGGTAAAACATTTATTCATCAGCAAACCTACATTTTAAAAATACACAGAAGCAGATGAAATATTCAGAAGGATGGTAAAAATCAAGTTATCAAATGTAGAAGATGGGTAAAATTTAACTGATTTACTATGAAAGGTAAAATAGTAAACAAGATCAGCCAAAGTGAAGCAGGCAGTTTAATGTAAAACATGGCAATTAAAGAGTATCAGAGTTTAAATTGTATCAGATGAAAGACAGATGGTTAAAGTCAAAACAGAGATGACAAAGCAAAGTTAAAACAGCCAGCATGAAGGACACTCAATAGCTTCAAATACAACCTTCGTTGAGCAACAGTCAGAGACAAACAAGCAAAATATAAAAGACATCAAATAAAAAAATCAATAAAAGCAGGGACATATTGCATTAGTTAGATATCTGTCACTATATTCTTGCATGAAGATATTTATTTTTCCTTGAATAATTCCCAAGACAGTTTAGGATATTTTGTAAGAGTTTTTTGTATAAATACTTCACATTTCGAAGTATTGATTATGGATGAATTGCTAAACATTTCTATAGTTGTAATGATCTGAAACCTAAGGGTGATTGTACCATTTTCAAGTCAGTAGACTGGATTGAGAAATAAAGGCATTATATTTCAGGATTCATGTGTTGAACCACTTCAGTGAAGTACTTTCTACTTGTTCAATTGTTATTTTCTGAAGTTTTCACATACTTGCATGTTTTCTAAATCGAAATGATATAACAGGAGTTTTATGTCAGAATTTGTTTAAAATAGTCCGTCTTGAACTGTTTATCATTTACATGTTTTCTTCTGATATCCAGAGTAGGGAATTCTTAATTTCTCCCTAGTTTCGATTGACCTCTGTCCTATTCCTTGATTATCTAAATCTGAGAATTCTTAACTACTCTCCCATCCCGATTGAAACCATTTCACCATTCAGCTTAAATATCTGAAGTTACTTAGCTATCTTGCCCTGTGAACACTTTGCTTTAGAAACTTGATTCTGCTATGTTGCTTGATACATTGACTCCATTAGCCCAATGGTAAATAGACTTGCAGCTATACATTTGAATAAGTAATTTCACCACCAAACCAAATCAAAACCCAATCAATCTTACATAACTAGCCTAAAATCAACTAAAAACAACAAAGTTAAATCTTAAAGAGAGAGCCCTCTTTGAGCATTAGGAAGGTTATATCCTAAAGCTTAAAGATAGGTTTGTGGTTACCTCTAATATTATTTAAAACAAAATCAAACATCTAACAACCCTAGGAATTTTTGGAGTGATAATAACTTCTTTCTCTTGTCCTTGGGTATATGAATATACATAGGACACCCAAATATTCGATGATGATCCACACTTGGCTTCTTTCCTATAAATGTTTCTTTTAGAGTCATGTTTTTAAGAATCCTATGAGTACTTTGATTTTGTAAGTAGATATTTGTCATGCATGCCTCTACCCATAATAATTGAGGGAGATCTTGTTCATGTGGCATATCCCTAACAAAATCCCCAATAGTTCCATTTTTACTTTATGTCATGCCATTTTGTTTAGAATTATAAGGAACAATGAGCTCACTCTTAATCCATACTTCCTTGCATAAATATATGAATTCCTTGGAGGTGTATTCTCCACCATTATTGGACCTCGGAGTCTTTATCTTTCTCTCGATTAGGTTTTCTGCTTCATTCTTGAAATATTGAAACTTTACTAATACCTCGTCCTTTTTCTTGAGAATGTATAACCAAGTCTTCCTTGAATAACCATCAATCAAGGTTACATAAGATTGATGCCCACCAAGATACTTTAATACCATAGGTCCACATACATCCAAGTGTATGAGATCTAAAATTTCCTTTATTTCATTTCACTACTTGCAAATGGTTTCTTTACGTTCTTTCCAAGAGCACATCCCTTACAATCACATTTATTTTATTCCTTTAATTCAGTGATTCCATTGACAATTTTACTTAGAAATGGAAAAAAAATTAAAGTGAATGTGTCCATACCTTCTATTCCATAGTTCAAAAGGACTCACATCCAAGTGAACTAGATCCTAGGCCAAAGGTTTATAGAGCCTATATAATTTCCCCTCATAAATCCCAATTACCCTAGTAGCATCAATACTTGAGCCATTTCCCCAAACCAAAACCTTGCCATCAACAAAAGAAATTATATCACCTTTATCCTCTAGACAAAAAATAGAATGTAATTTTTCTTCAAACCTAGAACATATAAGATGTTGAGGTGAATGCTTCCACCTGAATCAAGCTTTAATGATGTAGATCCAATACCTTTCATTGGATAGCTATTTTTGTCTCCAAGTTCGATTTATTAAGATTACTTACCCTTAGATAGAGTTTGGAGTTGACCAAATTCTCAATTCATATGTCTGGAGGCATCATTGTCAATAAATTATAAATTCTCATCCTTGAATGTGTCAAATAAAGCGGAGAACAAACTTCCATATGCTACTTCATTTTTGAGCTTGGAGATTATCTTCAAAAGACAATTCTTGATAGATGTAGCAATATTTCCAATAATCTTGATTCCCTTCCTTATAATTATGCCATAGTTCCAAAAAATATGTGATCTTCAGTCTCCTTCTTACACCTTAGCTATGATTGGCATGTTGTAAAATATGGAGACTTGTATATTATAACTTATTTTTCGTATCATGATAATTAATTGTGATGTTAGTTGGTTATTTATTACTTCTTTATTTTTTTTCATCAAGAAATAACAAAAACAATGAATATCGCAAAGATACATAGTACACAAGATATAGGCTCCAATTCAGTTCAAAACCCTTCTGATGAGCCTAAGTATTGCAACAAGAATGTTGCAACTCCCAAGGCTACCAACTTTAGTTATCAACTTGGGGTTCGTACAAACTTAAGAGGTATAGAAACTATATGTGCAGCATAAAATGTGTCTTTATTTTGTTGATATAATGTAATGGAGGGAATTTCATGAAATCAAAGCCTAAAATAATTGCAGAAATGGAAGTGTTGCTTAGAAAATAAATTATTCCTAGGAAAGAACAACAATTTGTAATTGAAATCCTAAGAGCATGAATTCAAATAAAAATACCTAATCAAATTTGCGAAGATGAATGACTTAAGTGGTGTTTATTCTTCCTAAATAATTTTTTTAGATCCTAGGGGTCATGATTCAAGACTAAGAGACAAAAACCAACCTTTGGGAGCAAATCGGATCGAGTTTACACATGCTACAAGAGTGCTACAAGCAACTCTCTTTTTGCTACAGGCAAGTCTGTTTTGGAAATAACTCACCGAATGAATAAGTAAATAAATTCAAAATGGGATGGGACAAATTTTTTTATTAATTATGATCTCTTATGTCTCTATTCCAAGTGGAATCACTCCAAAATACCTCTATTCACACGTGCTAAAAAATAACAAAAAATTACTACTCTTAAATCTGGAAATTCAAGAACTAGTGAGCTAGTTAATCTATCAAATGCGTAACCTAATAAAGTGAAAATTCAATGGGGTAAATTTTGTTATCAAATTTAACATTATTATGACCTAATCCAAGTGGAATAAAGTCAAATGGATCTCATTAACCTCTTTTAAAAAATAGCAGAAATTTACTACTATTTCGCTACAAGGCATTTCCAATAATCTTATATTCGTGAACTAGTAACCAAATCCAAGTAGCTTAATGATTAAGATGACCTTAAAAATTTATTATAAGGATTAATAATTCTTTTGAACCTGTAAAAAACCTGCAAAATAACTCACTTAAATCATCTAACTCAGTCCTACAACAGAAAAAGAAACAATACTAAATATAGAAACATGCAAAACAGAAATAAGAGATGCATGTCAATAAGAAGGGAAAAGAACATAAATAAATTGTGCAAGAGGGCTCTAAAGCTCCTATGATGGCCAAGCCCAAGGAGGCTCATATTTATATGGAATAAACCAAGCCTTAGAAGCTAAAAATGTTGCCAATATTCATTATTCGAATCAATCCAAGTACATCCCTACAAGAAAAGAAAGTGGAGCTACCAGAAAACAAGTTTTCTCCACAATAAGACTAAAAATGCATGCCCCCAGAGACCAATTCTAAATGGTACTTATAAAAAATGATGAGGAATAATTCTTCTTGAAAGGAGGAAAATTTAACCTCCAAAATACCTCAAATAGTGGATCTAGTTCCCAACACTAGGAGTTTGCAGTAAATGATAGGGAACACATTCCTAGATTTTCTCAATCATCGAAGTTCTAAAATATCTCCAAAATTTCTAAATTATTTCATGATTTTTTGCTCATTCATTCTCCAACCTTGATCCTCTAGTAGTAGGGAGCAAGTCCCTAAATTATCTCCTTCTCCAAATCTTCATAATCTGCCCAATATTCTCACAGTATCCTTCAAAAACAAATAATTTTAGGCTCAAATATGCAATTATCTCTAAACCTTCCTAAAAACATATTAAAGAATAAAAAAACATTATTAAGTGTAGAAGGAGAGATTTAATACATCTTTTATGTGCCCAAGAAAGGTTATATGGGTCTTAATTTATGTCTAATTTAGAGGCCCATCATACCCTTGTACTGAAAATGTTGCGCATCCTCTGAATAACCTATTCATCCTCCTTGTCTTGTGGTTTTTCATGTATTTTGACCTATTTCATTCTCTTTTTATTTGTCCATTTGTTTCTCCTCCTACTGATATTATTATAGGTGTTGCATGGAGGTCGTCAGGTGCCTTTGTTGGTGTGTTCATCCTACTGGAGTCTGTTGGTGGTCCTTTGAAACCATCTTCATCAACTTGTCCTCAGATTTTGACCTTGTTGTACCATATACAAAATTGCTACATGAAACTTTTAAACTTCCTGTAGCGGGCTTCTCTCTCCTTCTTGGGGCTCCATATGGAGGTTAGGGATGGAGTGATGGAATGATTAGAGTGATGGAGAGGTAAGGGGAGACGTCCCATACCAAGGTGTAGGTGATCTAGTTGCTAGTGGTGCAATATAGGGTTTAGAGAGTGAATCCTTGTGCATGGAGTGAAGTGAGGTTTAGGAGTTGTAGGTATAGGCATGATCCAGGTGGATCTCAGAGGAAAAGTGGTTTAAAATTTCTCAAAAATCAAAGTGTCTAGATGACAAAAAGACTAGGACCATTTTGATGTATTCTTCATTTTGAATCCAATGGTGCAAACGACGCCTAAATCCGAGGTCATATGAAGAATTTAGAGAAAGTAAAATTTGCGGTCAAAGTTAGGCAGTGGACCAGGTTTAAGTATCCCATAATTTCACTGTCAACTAGAAAGGAACCTAGCACCCAAGAAGTGGGTGAATCGTTGGATTTTTAATTTTCCCAATGACCACCAATTTCGAGAATTTTTAAAAAGGGGCAATGGTTTACTAAAAAATCAAATATATATATATATATATATATGGGTGGTGGGACACCAACCCTGCCACCCCACCACTGCATTATTATTATTATTACTATTATTATTATTATTATTACTATATATTGTTGGGGGGGTGGGTTGTCAACCCCGCCACCCCTGGAACGGCCCAACCACCATATGGGTCGACATCCATGACCTCGCCGAACCCGCCAACCGAGACAATGTATAAGCACCAGAGGCAGCACATAATACAGGACTGGCAGGGGTCGAACCCGCCCAGCCCACGTGTTCAGCCCCTGAGCAGGCAATCCCAAAATAAATGAAAAACAAAACACCACATAAAGAGCCACGGTGGGGTGCGGTCGGGTCGAGCTAGGTGGATTGGACCTGCCCACTACCCATGCCACACTACTACATTTGGTGCAAATTCCGACACTTGGTTCTGACGCTTTTGACCAAATGTCGGAAATTTCCCCAATTTTTTTCCATCCCGCCCGAAACTGTCGCTATACCGACGTTTATAGAAAGGTGTCGTAGTACCGACACTTAGAAAAGTGTCGCCATTGCGACGTTTGGAGGAAGACGTCGCACTGGCGACACTATGGCCCAACACGTCGCTATTGTGATGACTACAAGTGCGACACAATGTCTAAGTGTCGTAATTGCGACGTTTGGAGGCCTTAGTTGCAATAGCGACGCCTTTTCCGCCGTCGGTATAACGACACTGATATGCGCGCTAAAATACAAAAACGAAACTTATATGCACGCTACATAAAAATGATTTTATTGTTTCGTATCCGTCGCAATAGCTATATTAACGTATGATATCACGCGCGCATCCACCCTTGGCTCTTGCAGAACAGCATTCGCCCTCAGCTCTAGCATAACAGAATTTGCCCTCAGCATTCGCCCTCAGCGTTCGCCCTCAGCTCTTGCAGAACAGAATTTGCCCTCAGCATTCGCCCTCAGCGTTCGCCCTCAACTCTTGCAGAACAGCATTCACCCTCAGCTCTTGCAAAATGGTAAGTTCTTACTGCAGGCCCTTCCTCCTATAGTAGGGTTGACTCTATTTGGGTTTTTTTGCTCAATTCCATTGGATTGTGTTAGGCTGTAGTGTTCTCTCTAGATGTCAAGAATCAAGATTCAATACCCTCTATTATCTTCATCACCCAATACAAGATTTAAATTTTTCCCAAAGAAATGCTTATTAATTTGGCAGCCATTATTTCTCCCTGCTTTAAAAACCCTACATTTAAATGAAAACAAGCATTGCATTTCAACTACAAAAATCTATTTGTGTTCAAATGTACATGTGTGCTACATTAACGTCTGATATCACGCGCGCATTCGCCCTCATCATTCGCCCTCAGCATTCGCCCTGAGCTCTTGCAGAACAGCATTCGCCCTCAGCTCTTGCAGAATAGCATTCGCCCTCAGCTCTTGCAGAACAGCATTGGCCCTCAGCTCTTGCAAAATGGTAAGTTCTTACTGCAGGCCCTTCCTCCTATAGAGGGTTGACCCTACAGCCTAACCAAATAGCTCAACTTGAGAAAACTTTTCATAATCTTGGGGCTGGATATACTGCAGAGCAAACAATTGTAGTTATCATTCATGCTCCAATATATTAATATACTTTTTACATTGAACTGAAGAAAGGGAAACAAGCAAATGCTAGCCATCATACAATGCTTTGACATAAGAGTTTTGAGTGACATACTTGAAAAAAGAACTCATCGACTGATATTTATAATCATTTGAGTTATTCAAGTTAAACAAAATGTCAAGAATCAAGATTCAATACCCTCTATTATCTTCATCACCCAATACAAGATTTAAATTTTTCCCAAAGAAACGCTTATTAAATTGGCAGCCATTATTTCTCCCTGCTTTAAAAACCCTACATTTAAATGAAAACAAGCATTGCATTTCAACTAAAAAATATATTAGTGTTCAAGTGTACATGTGTGCATCACTTGTGTAGGGTATTCCTTTTCCACTTTCACATTATCCAAGAATGTGTGTAGTATAGTTCATATTTTTTGTGATTTAGATTATCTTGAAAAAGGAAAGGTAAATTATTTCCCATGGAAAAGAAGGTTTTCCCTTTTTACTACTGGAAATGGTACAAAAAAGTTCCATTTATACCCGAAACTCCTATGAAACAGGAACCAAATAAAGGCCATGTCCTCAATGGACATCATTTGGCTTTGAAAATGGCCTTTGCACCGTGTTGTTTCTTATATTACAGCACGATAGTTTCTTAGGTCATTTCTTGTTTCTTGAGATGAAAAACAACCAAAGAAATCGTGAAGATCCTTTTAAGAAATAAATGACCATTTCTCAATCATATCTCAACTATTTTTTATTTTATTCAGTGGTTGCTTACTTTGAGAGAAATTTGACACTTTTATAAGGAATATAACATAAAACACAAAATGGGAAGGAATTGATGATGTAGATGACCTTTAGTTGTTGTCAATTAAGAATTGATAATACACGATGCATGTTCTGTACTACAAACTAGATTCCTTCCTGGAGTTAGGACACATAGTATTGAATCAAAGTTGTAGTTTCTAACTTCTTGTATTGGTTCATCAATCTTGAAATTGAGACATTGCATGTCTTCATTGCTTCATGTTTGAATAATTTGCATCATATCGTACAATAGGAAATTAGGAATTATGATTATTATTACTTTATGGATCTGTTAAGTTACTTTTAAGTTTGCATGGTTTAGTGTGAAATTATTCTAGTCCCCAAACACATATAATCAAGGAATTATCACGTGATTTCAAACATTAAATATCAACAAAATCGTTTAAAGGATATTGAAAGGAAAAAGGTGATGGAAGATAGAAAGTGCCTTACTTAAATTCTCTAAGGATTTTTCAATAGTTGCTCCAAAAGCTTCACTTCAAGGCCCTTCAAGATCGTCTCCAACAATGCTATACCATCCGCTTCAACAATGTTGCTCCAAAAATGTCCTCAAGGTCTTCATAACAAGTTTACTAGAAGTTGCTCCAACAATATATTCAATAAGGTCTTCATTGTCAACTCGTCTCTTGTTTGGGTGCCTTAATGTGCAATGACATGTTTCCAGGATTGAATTCAATGCAAGGCATATTTGAAACTCTAACTTTGTCGTCTGGTGTCTTATTAGAAATTATTTCAGTTTTCATTTTGTGTTTTTAAGTTAGATATTGTTTTCAAGTTTTTACATTTATAATTTTATTGCAATGTGGCAGACTGATGAGAGCAGTGCAGGAACAACCCAAAGACGGGATGATCGCGGAAAGAGGCCAGCGGAAGAACATGTAAAGTGCCAGCATTGCTCTATCTTCAGGTATTTTAGTTATTTACATAATTGAAATAATGTTAATTTTGTTCAAATATGCAGACACCTAGCCATGGTACGCCTGATGATTCCCTCTTTGAGGAAGAGCTTTCTTCATCCCTATCTCCAGTGTTCTTGTTGCAAAAAAAGGCACGAAATGCAAGGTCGGAATTTAATACTTTGATAGACGCGCCTCAAACACATGAAACAGAAGAGAAGATAAAACAACTTATGAGCCAGCTAGAAAGATATCAGGTTATAATAAAAAGTCAAAAGGATATTTTTTTTGTTCTGCATGAGATGAATTGTGATAGTTTGATTTTTAATTTTTACATTGACTAAACTAACAAAAAGTTCTTTTGTATGTAGCGTTTTCTGGCATTTGCTGAATCCGGTGTTGGTGGTAGTGGGACACAAGGGCAAGGGATTGCCCAACAACCCTCTTGTACACCTTCTACTCCTTTAGGTGTCAGGCAAGAAACACACCCTGCCCAAGCAGACACCCAGCCAACTGCTGAACTTGTTGGCAATGATGAGGCTGATATGGCCAACTACATTATTGCGTTTCCTGGAGCTACACGTGTCAGCTCCACAGGGACCATTAATGGCACGTTGTTGGTGAACGATGAAGGTGTCCCTATAAAGCATGTACAACTCCGAGGTAAATTTTAATATTTTAACTATTTCATGTACTTTATCTAAAACATATTTATCACGATTTTTATTTTTAAATTAATGATAATATCTTCTTCTTTTCTTTTCTTTTTTAATCTGTGTAGGAAACAATGAGTTCTATAGGTATCTGGAGAGCCATGCGTTGGTAATTTTTGGCCCAACCATACGCACAGGGTGGAATTCCCAGAGTTCCAACCTGAAAAAAGAACTTCTAGATTATCTAGAAACCCTTTTTGGGGTCGGCATATTTGACAGAACAGCGGTGGCTCGGGTAGCCGGCAAATATTTGAAATATACCAGGGACACCTATAGGACGCAATTGCAATTTAACCCTAGATATGAGCATCCTCTCACAGTTCCAGAGAGTGAGTGGAGAGCACTCGTCCATGACGGAAAAGAGAAAAGGGCAAAGAAAGAAGGAAAAATGCCAACTGGACCCGCAAGGTAAATTACAACTTTAATTCAATAGCTTTAATTTTCTCTATGTCTAAAATAAAAGTGTGCTACGTCATATCCGACTTTAATCTTTTGATGCTAGGTTGCCTAGCACCTCAAAGGCAACCAAAGCTAGGATTGAAAAAAGGGCCATCACAAGCTAGGCCAGGGCGGCTACTTGAAATTGGCCGCAAGAATTGTAATTAAGTAGCTAAACATCTTATAATTAATTGTATCGCCTTCCAACGTTTTTGTAATCCTATCAAATATGATTAAAAATACACAGACATATGTAATGTAGGGTGATGACTTCGAAACAGAAACAACAGAGGAAGATAAAAATATCGCTTTCCATTTCGGCTATCAAGCCGTAGTTGAACGTCGCATAAGCTTGGGGCAGGTCAATGCCTGATAAGGTAAAACATTAACCTTTCAATATGTTTGTTTTCATCCATAAATTTAATGTCTAACAACTTTGTTTAAATCAGGGGAGCAGCACTACCAACAAGGCAAATAACCCAGTTTTAGAGCCAGATGTAGATGATCCTCACGTGCAACCTGATCATTGTAGTGGGGACCAGGCCGACAATGCTACTATCAGTGAGGGTCGTGACGGTAATTAATTTCCACTTATAATTTTTTCTAATTATACCTTGATGGTTGTCCTTATAACGTTTTTTTTTTAAATGATAGAGAATGTTTCCCTTGAGGATCTTACCACCAGAGAGGAAGACAGGGCAACAGTCTCAACGGCGACAACTGGTGCACCAGGTAAATAATCTCATTGCAATTTTTTTTATTAATATTACCGAACTAGTTCAATGATATTTAAAAACTGACAATTAAAATTTAAAATTATCTATTTTTGTAGGCGATGCCCCGTCACTGGATGAGACCGGACATCGTGACTACACAACTAGGTCAGCGGCGACAACTGGTGCACCAGGTAAATAATCTCATTGCATTTTTTTTATTAATATTACCGAACTAGTTCAATGATATTTAAAAACTGACAATTAAAATTTAATATTATCTGTTTTTGTAGGCGATGCCCCGTCACTGGATGAGACCAGACATCGTGACAACGCAACTAGGTCAGCGGCGACAACTGGTGCACCAGGTAAATAATCTCATTACAATTTTTTTTATTAATATTACCGAACTAGTTCAATGATATTTAAAAACTGACAATTAAAATTTAATATTATCTGTTTTTGTAGGCGATGCCCCATCACTGGATGAGACCAGACATCGTGACTACACAACTAGGTCAGTGGTGACAACAGGTGCACCAGGTAAATAATCTCATTGCAATTTTTTTTATTAATATTACCGAACTAGTTCAATGATATTTAAAAGCTGACAATTAAAATTTAATATTATCTGTTTTTGTAGGCGATGCCCCGTCACTGGATGAGACCAGACATCGTGACAACGCAACTAGGTCAGCGGCGACAACTGGTGCACCAGGTAAATAATCTCATTGCAATTTTTTTTATTAATATTACCGAACTAGTTCTATGATATTTAAAAACTGACAATTAAAATTTAATATTATCTGTTTTTGTAGGCGATGCCCCGTCACTGGATGAGACCAGACATCGTGACTACGCAACTAGGTCAGCGCCGACAACTGGTGCACCAGGTAAATAATCTCATTGCAATTTTTTATATTAATATTACCGAACTAGTTCAATGATATTTAAAAACTGACAATTAAAATTTAATATTATCTGTTTTTGTAGGTGATGCCCCGTCACTGGATGAGACCAGACATCGTGACTACGCAACTAGGTCAGCGGCGACAACTGGTGCACCAGGTAAATAATCTCATTGCAATTTTTATTTATTAATATTACCGAACTAGTTCAATGATATTTAAAAACTGACAATTAAAATTTAATATTATCTGTTTTTGTAGGCGATGCCCCATCACTGGATGAGCCCAGACATCGTGAATACGCAACTAGGTCAGCAGTGCGGGTTGAAAGGCACGAAACAGGAGCAGAGCACGATGATATTGATGATGTAATTAAGAGCTTTAAAAATAGGAAGAAGAAAAAGAAAATTTGACAATGTAAAATATTGTATTATTATAAGACAAACGTTACCATACTTGGAACGTTTTTTTGCGTTATATAAAAAACTCATTTATCATATTATTTTTATGTCAAGCATTAATTGCAATGTTTCCTTGCGTACTTTTTGTTGAATTGTTTTTTATTAGTTATTGAATATTTTTTTTTATGCTCATGAAAGTAAAAAATGAAATATAGATTGGGTATTGGGGAATTGAGAGTGATGTGAGGGGGGGAGGAGGGGCCATAAGAGCTTCCACCTTCACGTGGTTGGCCCTGTTTAGTAGAGAATAATTTATTGGAGCGATTTAATCTTGGAGCAAACCTCCCTTGATCCAGCGTAGCAACAAAAAAGTCACTGTTGACTTAGTTGCTACTCTTTCAGATCGTGGGAGGCTTGTTCCAAGTTCATGCGACTCCAATAAATTGTTCTTGAAAAAAAGAGGAGCTTATTTAGGTATGTTTTGACATTTTCAACATATGTTCTAACATTATCATAAGAATGCATCTTAGAGTAAAAAATACTACATCAATTACTTGTATTTATTGTATAGATAATGATGGATTTTAATTGACTTGGCAGTGCAGGTACAAATCCTCTTGCATCATGAGCAATACAACTTGTCAACCAGGGTCATGTCCAGGATATTTTTGCTTGTGCGCTTGACCAAGTTTGTAATGTCACATTTTGTAAGTTCCTTTACAGTTCATAATTCAATATTAAGCTTGTTCATGATTATTATCTAGGTTTTTTGTATGTGTTTTTCATCTATTTGATTGTAAGCAACTCTGCATGTTTCCTGTTGTTCACTATGATTTCTCCCATTACCACTCCCAGGATGAATCCGACTTTATTGTTACATAGGTTACTTTATTGTTACTCTGATTTCTCCATTTACGATTTCATAGGTTACATCATGTAAAGTTGTCAATCTCGGGTTGGTGATGAGCTTTAGTTCTCCAGATTTGGGGCTTTTCTGATATTTTCTCCCTCATGTCATTCTTGCATCACCTCGTTGTTTGAGCATGCCAATTGTCTACCACTTGTACCAATTGGCACATGTCAATCTTTGAGTGGTGCCACATTTCACCTATTTTCAGTGAGAGTTTAGGTTTTCTCTAACATAGCTTCAGAAATCCGATTCAGTGCCTGCTTGAATATTGTCACATAATACTCATGGTTTGGATTGATGAGCATGTTCTGAATGGTTGGTTGATTCATAAGAACCACCCATATAGTCATCTTGAGATATTTGAGAAGGTTTCTCGGGTTTCCTTTTTCACCGTTTCTAGTGGGTGGGATGGTGTGGGGTGTTCCATCAATACTGGTGCTCTTGTAGTAGGGAATTTGTTTTTGGGGATATAAAGGAGAATTTGATGTAGATATCCCATTGGATGCATTCATAGATGGGCACGAGAGGTCTAGAATTTAAATTAAAAATATGCAACCTCTAGCATGGCAACCTGAAGGCTGCGAGAGACACTGGTTAAAGATTGTTTTGTGGTAGCCTTAATATAGTCGTGAATTATTTCTATTATCTTAAAGCAAATATATAGTCCGGTCTCATTAAAATGAGGATTGTGGTTGTATTTCTCTTTGGTTGTTTCTCTCTTAATGCTCCAGAAGTTGCCAAAAGTTGCGATAGTTGTTTAGTTTGCCTGTTACAACTTAAAAGTGGTTTTTAGCAATGGGAGTCATGTTTTTTAAGGTTCATACCAATATGAAGATCTTGTAATTCTATATTCAGGATAAGAGAATATGGCCTCTGCTTTGGGCAGTATGACAACAATTGCCACATCTACCTCATTGGGTAACAATGGAAAGGGGAAGAAGTTGGGTGCAATGTTTGATAATTATGGCAGAAAATTGTCTTCTCTTTCAGTTTTTTCACCCATTTCCTTTAATCGCTCAAGCAGAAGAGGGACTCTGAGATTACGCGACAGAGAGAAGATAGTTAATACAAGAGCTATGGAAAATGAGTTGTACTTCAACAAGGATGGCTCAGTGACAAAAAAATTGCAGGTCAGAGAAAAAATTATGTTTAAAGGAAGGTCCCCTGCACGTGAAACTTCAGTGCGGTGGATCTTTCCTTGTCCACTTATATTCGATTTTAATGTGTTATTTTAATTTTTCATGGAGGGCTGTTATTTTAGATGTGTGCTCTGGTTTTGTTTTTAATGTTGTATTAGTTCCCCTTCTTAAATGTCTTAGATTTGGTAGGCATAATTTGAAAACTCAAAGGTGAAAGGAAACATATTTTTTGCCTAGTGGTCTAAAAGGAAAGGGTTATGGCTGAGTCAAATTTTATTGTTATTGACAGTGTAATGAAATGTATCTCAATGCTATGGTTTTGGCCTTTTTATTGGTTGAATTAGAGGACCCAGTTGAAAATATTGAGGCCAAGTAGGTTGGTTTTCCTTTTTGCTGATGGTTTGGTGTATTTAATTGAATTAGTTGCCTAAGGTATTTTTGGTTACAAACTCCTTTTCATTTTTCATACAGTATTGGCCTTGTGGAATACATTTGATTGTGTGGTCTTGTTAGATCTACAACATTTGTAGTTGTTTAGTCTTATGGCCGAGGTGCACTTTTATTATGGAAATAGTTGATGCAATATTGTCATTTAATCCTTACTGCAAGGTAGCATGTTGAGAAGTTTCTTGTGAAACATCTGGTATTCAAAATGACACTTGATCCTATACAGCATCATGCACTTGACTTCAAAATTCATATTCAAAGTGTGCCAGACAATTCTTGCAAAATTTCAAATATTTATGTTGTTTTAAACCATTATCTTTTCCATGTATTGGATGCTGAAAATGTGAAAAAGACTTTGGTATGAAACCAACTGGTGAATAATTTCCAGCAAAACAACCACTTCCAAGACATGATTTAGAAGTAGAACATATGTACTTATGTAGCATAGAAAGATATCCTTGATGCATTGTCAATGTTTGGCTAGGGTTATTTTTGGAGAAAATAACTCCTTATTCCTAGAATAGTGATCTTTAATACAAGTAAATGCCAGAGAAGAGAGATCATCGTGTGACGCAACAAAACTGAAATTGGACCCCTAAGGAGAGCTGGTGTGTCTACAATCGCTCTGTCAGCATTTTCCCTTGGTTTACCCCGTTCTTTTCCTCCAGCCTGAGTCTTAATTGAATTCTTCTTTCTTCGGGTTTATTTATCAAATTCGTAGAATTTGATAAATAAATACTATCCACAATGGTTGGACTTTAATTTATATTCCAGACTTTATATTATCTCCAATCCTTATAACCAATGTTTAACTTTCAACACTTTGTATTTATACTCCACGTTTCTTTTTAAATAAATAACTTGTAATGAACTTTCGGCTCTATATTTCACCACCCAGCCTTACAACAATCACGCTTCAGACTTATGCTAATTATCCGCCAATCGTTTAATTAAACAACTTCATTATACTCCGGCCCCACCTATATATATCAATAACCAATCAAACACTCGTATCGTACCTGGCTATCCTCCGCACACCTTAGTTAACCTCCGGGCAAGTTCAACGTGCGACCACCGTCCGATGGCCCTTCTCCAAATCCACGACTCTTGGCAATTTCGCTCGGCTTCCAACGTCGGGCTTTAACGTGCGATGGCGCGGGTTAAACGGTGGTTTTCCGGGGGTCACTTCGCCACGTGTCGCTTTCCCTATGGAATCGCTCGCGAATAGGAAATACCGCCTACTCCGCAAAAGTGGTGCGATATGGGCAACCCGCTTTTGTGATTCCACTCGTGGTTTTGGTACAGGGCTTGACCACGGGTGCAAGTCTGGTTCCGCTATCCTTTTGTTTGTTAACTCATGTCCAATCCTCGGGTTAGGTTCCGAAAGCACAACAATCTTGTCTCTTTATTAAGCAGGATTTTTATATTTGAACAGTGTTCACGACCCCGGTTCTCTTAAGTCGAGCCCGCCGGACTTCAAACGGCGATAAACCATAATTCAAACCAAATTCGCGTTCCAAAATAACCTGCTGACGTCGGCCAATTTTGTGACGCGAAAACCAAATGAATTCCGCCCTAATCTTTTTCGGGTCCGAAGTTGGCTGGCGTACGGAGGGAGAGTTGTGACGTGAATTTCTTATCAAATTCGCCCTAATCTTTTTCGGGTCATTTTCATTGTTCCCCGCCACCCTTTTGACTTTGTAAATAAAACAAATTGCATCTGCGTCATTTTCGATGTTAGTGCCTTCTTGATCTTTCATCAACAAAATAAAAAACATTGTTGCAACTTATTGACCGTTACCTTGCTGAAGAGAATTGAAGCTGAGTATTTCAGGGTTCTTCTGTCATAACCAGCGCCTGTTTAAACACGTTTCATTTCCCGTAAACAGGTATTTATTCCAATTCCCAGCTAAACTCTGTAAAAAATCCTGGTTTTAGTTTTAATTCTGCACTAAGGTCTGAAAAGAAGTTCAGTTTGGTCTTTTTCGTTCCCAGAACTGCAATTATATTCCCAAAACTGGTAATTGTGCCCCTTTTCCACAAAAACCTCGAAATTCCATTTCTGAATCCACAAGAACTAGAAATGGAAGTTCCTGTAGCTCTGAATGTCGTGCCCATCAATGCCCCTCACAAGGACTTGGATTATTTGCCTTTAGCCGATATGGATTTTCAAATTAAGGACTTGCGTCTCAGTGAGAATCCTCTTCGAATATTTTTCCGCTGTAGAGACAATTATTTGAATGGTTCTGACATCTTTGTACTTTGGGAATCAAATCTCCTATGTACCTTCTCCCCTCGGTCCATATTTTTTCTGAGTTAATCCATTATTGCTACGCAAATTATGATCCCAACCAACGAGCAGTTTTATCCCCAAGTCAAAATGTCCTTTTCCCAATAACTGCTCAGTCCATAAATGAAATGCTACAATTCCAACTTGGTCAAGCTCTCACTCCCCTGTCCATGGTTGAATTACTTGAGAAATCTACTAAGTTATCCCATGAAGAGTTAAATTGCCTATGCCAAACCTTCATGTTACCAGAGCATCAGCCTAAAAACCCTCCCCCTTATGGTTATGCTTTCTTTACTGATGAGGGTAGAGTTATTTTAGACATGATATCTTCTATAATGGGCTTCAATACTAGTGAGTATGTTGATCACTTAACCCTAGTATTGTTATCCATTTTTACCCCTGGACAGCCTCCTGCTGTCAAGTACGATTTTGCATCTTATATTGCTGACAAAATCCATGATCATTTCATGATATTTGAGAATGAGAGAGTATTTAAGTATTCTTCTGTCATATATCATCTAATGATTTACTTTCAGTCAAAACATTTCCCTTTTTATGTTAATAAACTTGATGCCAAAGGGAATCCTAGGTCAGTCATCTTTTGGTCTGCCATTACTCACAATTTCTCTGATTCTCCTTATTCCTATAATGAGTTTTTCGACCTTTTTGTTCATCCTGCAACTACCTTGTTGACAGGAGTCTCTCCTCCTAGAATTAACAATGAAATCAAGAAAATCCTTCAGCTCTCAAAGCAGTACAAGATAGGTGACTGGTACCTATATCAAAACTACACAGAGATCGGGATATATGGATGTGAATTATGCCCATTCAAACTGCCCAAGTATGTCCCAATGAGACTCTTTGCATTAGAATATTTCAGGCAGATGAATAATTCAGATATAATTCATTTTTGCAATGCAAAGAAAAAGGCTCAACTCGGGATCAAGAGCCAATTAGGTCCCTTCATTTGTAACTCTAGGGAAGCTGGAAAGGAAGCCGAAAGGATTTTAGAAGACTATCTCAGACTACAAAAGAGTTTCTACTGGGTGCCTTATGATCCAAACAACTTTATCTGTGATAGAAGAATGAAAAATAAACAGTCGCCATACATCCATCAAAGAATCCCAGAAATAGAACAATATGCTAATATGGATGAATGGACAGAAGGGACATTGGTTGAAAATGATAGTGAGCAGGTCAACGTTGAAAATGTAATGAAATATCTTGAAAAGATACTTGACCTAGATTCTTTTGGACAGGTGCAGGGATCTTCTTCAGCCAGGACTTTACAACAAAATTTGCAGGAGATTAGTACAGTAGCAGTAGAATCCAAAGGAAAAGAAAAGGAGCCTGATATACAAATAATTGAAAAATTCATAATGACAGCGCAACCAGAGACTTCTAAAGAACAAGGTCAAGGACAAATTCCTCCTACTCAGATCAGTGAGCCAGAAATTTCTATTTTTCAAACTCTTACGAATAGAAAAGACAAAGAGAAATTTGAAACAGCTACTCTCTGTTGGTGGCTCTTAAAACTGACCAAGATGTTAAAGGCGAGGAAATTAACTCCCCTTCCAGGAGATGAATCATTTTCATTTAAATCACTGTGGTCGAGGAAGAAGACGATCCCGACAAACAGAGATACGGGTAGTGGGACATCCACTAATTTTCAAAAACGGGAATACAGAGGCAACAAAGTGAAGAAATATCTTCTTTCAAACCTCCAGTAAAAACTGCCTGGGACATCAAAAGAACATTCACCAATATAAAGGCCAGGAATGATCCACTTAGACTTCAAGTGTACAACCAATATTTGAAGATGGCTCCGAAAAATCAAGAAAGATTGATGTCAGTTTATGACATCCAACAGGGTAAGATGTTAATGAGCCATTTGAAGCCCAAGGTGCGGCGGCCTCAGACAACTGCAGATTACGTTAGGACTAATTTTGAAGTCTTAGTAAAGGATATCCATCCTTTAGATCAAATTGAGCTACACAAGCAAACAGGTGAGATGATTTATTCTACTCTGACAGATAAATCAATGATGACCCATAATTTGCAGGATTCTTTGGATAATACTAATACACAGTTGCAGCTTGAAAAAGCCTCCTCCCAGGCTAAGGATAATAGAATCAAAACTTTAGAAGAAATAATCATTGGTTTGGGTCATAATCCTAAAGATGTGAAAGGTATTGAAGCTTTGATCAAGAGAAAAGATGATGATATTGCAGCTCTGAGAAAAAAATTAAAGTTACCGGCCTCAAGACATCCACAGACTGCAGAAATCATCAAACAAAATTCTGAGGAAGAACTAATGGATTTACTCTTAAAATTGAATGAGCAACTTACTGCAACTGAAAAAGAGCTTGAGAATGCATTAAAAGATAAGCAGGCAAATATTCTAGTATCTACATCAGGAGTAGTGACAGGTACAACAACAACAGGTCAGCCAACAGAATTGTCACAGAGCAACACTACAAATTTGAATACTGATGAATTAACAAATTCAATGGAAGATATGAAAATTCAAGCCATAGAGCTTCACAAAACAAAGGAACAATTGGCCACTCTAGAACATAAATATGATCTTTCAAAAATGAGTGTTGCTGATAAAACAAGAGAAGTGAACAAATTAGAAAAAACAGTCAAAGCATTGGAAAAGGATCTCACACTGGAGAAACCTTTAAAAGAAATAAATGATATTCTTTGGGATAATATCATTCAATCAATAAAGGATGTTTGGTCCTCAATTCAGATAATGGATGAACAGAATAACTTAGTTAAATTGGCTCTGGATGAGATTGAGAGATCAAGACAAGAGTTGGGAAATATGCCAGAAGAGGCCAATGGACTTATACATTTTTTGAATACTCAGACTAAGAATCAACTTGCAAAAATTGGTATTCAGGACAGGACCGGAACAATTCTGGAAATAAAGAGAGTTTTTACTAAAAGAACTCTGGTACAGAATTTAGAACGAAGGTGCTCAGATATGCAAGAAGAAATCATTGCCTTCAGAGAAAGATTGAATATTTTATTAAATAGAGGATTGCCCAGTCCTATAGTTGCAGAAGATAAGCTAATGGACCTTGATAGTTATGTTGAAAAATTGGACAAATATGTTGATAATCAAGCTAGTTCTTCAACCAGTTCATCAACAGCAGCATTGCCTACAGGGAAAAACCTTCATGACATATTGGAGAATTTATTTTATCTTGAGCATGAAGTAAATCATTTGTTCCAAAATCAGCCTAATTTCTTCAGATATACTGAGGCTGATGAAACACTAAGAAATTTGCAAAGGACCAGAGTGCCAGAAGTTCAATGGTGGGAAGAAATGATGAAACTTTTGTAAAAAATTATCCTTACATAAATTTTTGCCTATTTACCACAGTATATCATGATAAAAAGGATAAAAGGATGAACAAAGGTCAAAGAGTATCAGAGCAGTTAAAGAGTATCAGTGAAATGAAATAATCAACATAGAATTACTAAAGAGGACAGCAGCAAGCCAAGATATAGGGCCTACCTCCAGCACATTCTTAAAAGAAGGAAACAACACAACATCAGTTATCATTTTTCTTATCTACGAGACCATCTGTCTATATTGTTGTAATGACTTCATGGACTATTTTACTTCATATAATATATTAAAAACAGCGTTTTTTCTCTTGTGAAAAAAAAATGATTAATGTTTATCACTCTGCCTTCAAAACTAACGATGTTGGTCTATGTTGTTGGTTTATTGATATGGTCTGATGGTCTTCCTCACATGATTAGCGTTTTTCTCTGTTCATGGATTTTGGGTACTTTAATTTTTATTTGGAACAATGGACGTCGGTATTCTATCTGTTGCTTTACTATTCTACATACTGCTATTTCACTTTCTTATAGATGCCTCGGGCATATTTGGATGCTTTCTCGGATTGTTGATAATCTCCATGCGGACCGTTACTGGGTTTAATATCAAGTCCCTGTATGTGACATTGGGTATTTTTCTATCACTGTCTGGGGTGGGACTTCCACATTTCTGGATGGATATTTGGGTTCCAATCTTCAGATGTGAAAATGTAATGACTTCATGGACTGTTTTACTTCATATAATATATTCAAAACATCATTTTTTCTCGTGAAAAAAAAAATGATTAATGTTTATCACTCTGCCTTCAAAACTAGCGATGCTGGTCTATGTTGCTGGTTTATTGATATGGTCTCATGGTCTTTTTATATTTGGGACATATCTTACTCCTCACATGATTAGCGTTTTTCTCTGTTCAAGGATTTTGGGTACTTTAATTTGTATTTGGAGCAATGGACGTCGGTACTCTATCTGTTGTTTTACTATTCTACATACTGCTATTTCACTTTCTTATAGATGCCTTGGGCATATTTGGATGATTTCTAAGATTGTCGATAATCTCCATGTGGACCGTTACTGGGTTTTATATCATGTCCGTGTATGTGACATGGGGTATTTTTCTATCATTGTCTGGGGTGGGACTTCCACTTTTCTGGATGGATATTTGGGTTCAAATCTTCAGATGTGAAAATGTAATGACTTCATGTATTGTTTTACTTCATATAATATATTCAAAACAACGTTTTTCCTATTTTAAAATTTCATTTTTTTTTTTTAAATTGAACCTTCCGTCGCAATTAAAATAAGTAGCCGTGGGAATTATGCAGTTTCGACGTCGGAAAACAACGTTAAAAGCAATCGGGATTGCTTCATGTGTTGGCTTGGTTTACGGACGTGGGAAGAAGCGGCAGTTGCAGCTCTAGACCCACATTTACAGTGGCCATTGTGACGGTTTCAGGCATGGGAAGAACGTTAAAGCATGGGACACATTAGTAGGAAGTGTGGTTGTGAGAATTAGAGATGCGACGGTTTAGGAGACGTCGGAAGAGTGGCGCTGGTTTCTGGAAGCAACGGAAAGTGTATCGTCTTCCAGCCTTTTGGTGTCGGAGCTGCGTGTGGTAAAACCACGGTTTGCCCGCCCTCTAACTGTCGCTCCTGCGACGACAATGTGTCGGAATAGCGACGATTTGGCCGTCGGAATTTCCGCCAAATTCTCTAGTGCCATGATTACATTTTTGTTCAACCAAAATAGGAGGGGCAGGATTTGATCCCCAGACCCCTCCTCAACCAAACTCTATTTTAACCAATGTGCCGACTAAGGTACTTTGTACACTCCGCCCAAAAATTTATATAAACTATCATTTTCAAAGTGCGCCTAGGCAGAGCAGCAAGAGCAGAAGCAGAACCATGAGCGGGCCAGAGGGGCGGAACCATGCCTTGGGAATATTGAGGGGCATAAAAAATATTCCCTTGGGTGCAGAACTTTCCAGCATTCATTTGAGACTAATTTTATGTCGATTTTACATTCTTGGTGATAGAAACTCAACGGTGATGTTTGTTTTTGCATCAGAGCTCTCCATTTTTCGGGCATTTTTCAGATTGGAGGTATAAGGATGATTTATGTAATTTTACTTGTACTTCTTCTTCTTTCCACTTAATGAATGAAGGCCTCCCCATTGTTGAGCGAGGCCCAGAGACGTAGTCCGAATTGGATGAACTTCGTAATCAATTTTTGGTGTCCTGGTCTCATGTGTGTTATGGTCTCTTTGTTCTTCATTTTATGTGCTTATGTTTCACGGTTTGAAATGCTTTGTTATATGTAATTATTTAATGCATCTATAAGCAAAAGATCTTGGACCAAGTGGTATCAAAGTAGGTCTTTTTCGATGTGAATTGCATAAGTATATTCTAACTAGAAACAAATTTCAAATAGGCGAAGCAAATATTAGGTATTTTGATCATGAAGCAAGACGTGCACTACGAAGAAGAAACATGGCAGATGAGGAAGCTCATTGGGAAGAAGAGCGGAATTACTACAAGGCATTCTACAACATGGCAGAGAAAGTAGACAAACTATTTGCAAAGTATGAGAAGACCCCCAAGCCCAAGAAGAAAAATGCAAATGACCACAGATCAAAAAACCATGGAGATGGTGGATAAGAGACCCCTCCCTCTCCATCTTCTAGTGATAGTTCCTCTTCTTCTTCCCATCATTCTCGCAAATGTCATAGGCATACATCTAAGAAACCTTTCCTTAAGCTAGATGTAAAGTTTCACTTGCCTATGTATACAAGAGAATGCAATGTGGAAAAGATCAAAATTGAATTAGACAGATTGAGGTCTACTGTCGGATTCAACAAATCAAGAAAGATGAGGCAAAGATCCATTTGGCATCCCTTTGACTGGGTGGCACCGCTCTCATTTGGTGGGAGAGCACATTGCAAGGAAGCAACAATCTGGGTAACCTTCTCTCCTCATGGTCAAATTTTATTTCTACATTGAAAACTCAGTTTTACCCATTGGGCTATAAGAAAAAAACATTAATGGAATGGCAACACCTAAAGCAAGGAAAAGGCCAAAATGTGAAAAAATTCACTGAAGAATTTAGAAAACAAGCATTGAACTTAGACATTTTGTTAGATTCACCAGAGATTGTAACTAAGTACATCGGTTCTTTACATAGTTACATAAGACATTCATTATTATTGTTTTAGCCTACCACCATCGATGAGGCTAGTGTGAAGGCCATGCATATTGAAAACAAGGAGACACATGAACAAAATGACCACCCAAAAAAAGTCACGACAACAAAGAGAAGAGGAGAAAATACCTCTTGTACCCATTGTGAAAAAGAAGGACACGATGAAGACAATTGTTGGAAACTACACTTTGAGCTTAGACCTAAGAGGGATGACATGAAGGAGAGACAGAAGAGGTCCGCCACCATGCAACAAGATCAAAAGCCAAAATCAAAGCAAGATGATAAGTTCACGACTGCGGGAGTTTCATGAGGTGGACCAATTGACTTGGGATCAGATTCTAGTGATGAAAGGAGGATTACAGCTCTTGGAATTGCAGTAGATGGAGTTATCGATTTGGGTTCATATTCGGGAGATGAAACAAAAATTTTAATACATAGTGTACCAAAGATGAAAAAGTTTCCCAATGCGGAATGGCTCTAGGAACTTGAGGAGATCAATCAAAGCATTCAAGTAGAGAATATTGAGCTAAGGAGACTCCTACATGAAGCAGAAAAGGAGAAACAAATGTTGCTACACCATTTGCAAGCTAAAGATGAGGCCTTAGAGAAGTTGCAACATAACCCCCTTGAGGTAAAAATTGTTTCTTCGATTTCATATACCTTTCATGATGATGATTTCCCTGCTTTTGAAAAACATACTACAGGTATCGAATCCAAACTGTTGAAGAATATGGGGTATCAGGGAAAGGGCCTCAGAATTAATGACCAAGGAATCATAAACCCTATCAAAGTAGAAGAATTACCCCATCATTCAGGACTTAGGTATGTCAGGAAGGAAGTTGGGGAATGCTCCAAGATAGCCAGAAACCCACCCACGACAGATGATGAGAGCGCCTCATCACATTCTAGTGACAGTGAGGGATCCATGAGAACCTATCAGAGACACATCGAGAGGAAGTGTTCTATTATCACACATAAATTTTAAATTTTTTGATTGATAGGGTCACTCACCTAGGTTTCATTTTGTCTCATAAGGTTGGTTCATGAAATTGATGAGAAATTCATGAAATGGTCTTCATCCTAAGTCTAGAACAATCCATTATTCATGTCATCTCAATCATATCTATCAAGTTCCACCTTAGGTTCACATGCATGGTTTCAAATCGAGGTAATGGCCACTTGTCTACTTTTTCACGGTTCTGCAGCGAATATAACTACAAACTGGCATATGTCGCTACGGAATAGCCTGACCAGTTGTTATAGAGAAATTTGTCACTGTCCCTATATTCCCTATTCCTTGATCCTGGAGGACCCAAACAGTGACCCTTGTGTACTTTCCAAGCATGGAATGCATACCCCTGAGCCACACTTTGTCTGCCAATTCATCTATCATTACAAATTTTCTAGAAAATCCCTATAAAAGCCTAGTTTTCAATGTCTACACTTTGTCTCAGTGTCTGACCCATGCTGGTAGAAGAGATTTAAACTGAGACCCACGTCGATCAGTGCTCTATCTTAATTTTAGGCCCGTGCAAATCCTCTTTTGGAAATTTTTTAAAAATAGAAACGAAGTTTCCATCACTAGAAGCTTCGTGAGGCAGCGAGCTGGAAGTTTGTTTTGAGGATATGGCCGAGGAATTCCCCTTTGGGCTTCTTGTTACCATAAAATAGGAACTACTCCAAAGGATAAGCTCTTTTCTCATTACTTGGGGACCCATAACCTCCTCCTCCATTGTTATATAAGGAAACCTCGTTCATCTCTACTACCTTAGTTAGAAAGTGAGAGAGTTATCTAGAGATGAGAAGCAATCATAGCTTCGGGAGAATAGTGCAGAGTGTGATTTTTTTTGTGTTTTAAGAACATAGTGAGATCTTGGACCTTTGTGTATGAGGGTGTTGCAAACGTGCTTGGATATAGACCTACCGAAGGAGATCCTCAACATCAAGACTTGGTTGTAAACTCCCCTTGTCATTATCATAATAAAATGAAACTGATGTATATCTTCCACTCTTGTTTACATTTATAATGATATTTCTAGCATTCCTTGATCAGTTAGATAGGTTGTAATTATTTTATGTTTTTCGTGGTTTTATGCTTGTCATGGTGTTTTCATTGTCTGTACATGTAATCGAATGCTGGTAGCAGCATGTATTGAGCTTGAGGAGAGCGACGCATCAAGAAGCTTCAACGTAAGATGACAGCATAGCATCAGAACAAGGTAGGTCATCTTCCTTGCTCTGAATTTCATTTACAATCTAGGAAGGTAGATGTTAGTATGTTCCTATAGTTGCTAGACCCACCCTAGGGCTAGAGGGATCGCCTCTATCCGCAGGGGGGGATTTACCTTCACAACAAATTGGTGACTCCGCCAGGGAGTTTCCTTTGAGTTTTTCACTCTTTGAGGTCTTAGTCATTTGACGATTTTAGTCGAACAATGATTTCCCTATTTGTTCCTATGTTTTTCATCAATTACAATATTTTAGTTTTTGCTTGAAGTGGTGAGTCTGGTCTTGGTTAGGAGATTTTTTTTTTCTTTTTCAGGCATTGGTGCTTTTATTTTTCTGATAGTCGCGTTGATTTGTGCTAGTTGCCAGTTATCAACCCGCGCCAATGGGTCGTTGGCGCTAGTTTCAACTCCTAAAGTCATGCCAATTCTAGTATGTGTGAAAAATTAATATTTTTTCCCTAAGTCTTTCACTAGTGTGTCTTGCCCTTCTGGTCTTTTTCTCTGTATGATTTACATTTTCTCCCCTTCACTCAATTTGGTTTTATTGACTCATTGGCTTAGTTTTTGGTTTTTTTTTGGGACGTGCATCCTTACATCCTAGTTTTTCTAGGATTGTGCATCAATTGCCTAGTTCCATGATTCGCAGTACATCGCCCTACTGATTGAGTCAGTTTCCTTGCTTGGTGAGCCATCTCTAGTTGCTTCCCTTTTGCTTTTTGGTTGATTGAGTACTCAAGTCTCAAGTGTATGTCTTAGTTCATTTGGTCTGCTTGTTCTCTTGTGAGCATAGATTACATTTCTCATTGTTCATCCGAAAAGTCTTCTTTCTCTGATTGCTTGATGTAAAAGGGAATGAATGCCTTGTTTTGAGCCCATGCTTTGGAAGTCCTATTTGTGCTTGACCTCATATGTCTTGTAGCCTTTTCAGGAATTTCATTACAAAGTGTTCAGAACAAGATTCTATTCTTAATGTTTGGTTGCATCCCTTTTTGCATTAAGAAATTTGCATTCATTTAGTTTTCGTCTCAAAGTTTCTTTTCGTTAAATTAATTAGATCAAGTTGCATTGAAAGGTAATGTTTGAAATTTATCATTGAACTTATATTACATTATTTAATGATTGAAAACTAAAAGTCGCAATGAGTGCATTCTCTTTCATAAAAATCTTGCATTAAGTAGATTCTCATTTCATCGAAAAATGCATTGAGTGCATTCTTATTCATTAAAAAGAAAAAGGAAATTGTGCATAGATTATGATTGCATAGTTTTCAAAAAGATAATTTTGCATAGATTACATTGCATAATTCGCATCTTTGAATGTTTTAGATTACTTTTGGATAGTGAAAGTCATCTAGTTTGGAAAATTTCATTTGCACTATTACTATTTGTTGCATCTTTGTTTGAGACTCTTCCCTTAACTAGTTGACATTCATCGAAATGAATGGTTCTTTTCTCATATAGTTTCATATAGGAGTTCTTTGATCATAGAGGTAGGGCCTCGGAATTGAAACTTTATTCAAGATCAACCGTAAAATTTATTCAATTAACCCAAGGAAGAATTGAAACTTAACGCTCACACTCAGATATCTAGGCTAGTGACGTGTTCCGATGTCATTAAACCTAGTAGTTGTCATTCGCCATCTGGCAGTAGATAGCACCAGCATATACTTGTTTTCCTCGTGTTGTCGAGTATATAAAGAGAGACCCTCATAGGCTGCAATCCTTTATCCATAGGAATCTGAGTCTGCCACCCTGTAACTGTGATACACCGAACACAGCATTCAGGAAGACTGACTGCACGTACATCAAGTCCTTGGTCATTTCTCTTTCATTTGATCACCAAGGTGTATATTGTAGTTCACGATTACCTGGTTCACCCTTTTTCCTAGAGTTACTAAGTAGTCATTTTTTTATCTTTACTGACTCTTTAAATTTGAAAAGATCATCGAGCACTTTTCCTTTCAAGCTCGTTCAAACTGAAAGTGACTAGAGTCGCCTTTTGTCCTTTTCTTGACTCTTAAAATATGAAAAGGCTAAGTTTTGTTTCAGTGTCTTCAAAAATTAACTTCCCATGAAATATTCTTGGTTAAAGTTATCTTCCTTAGTGATTTCTTGAGGGTTGTTTCCAATGGCAACGTTTCCTGAGTTTACCAACCAAGGAATACCCTCCGAAGGGAATCCTAGCCCTTTTCCTTCTTTTGGGAATGTTGGTGCCCCGTATATGGCAACGTTGTCCCTCTCGGGATTAACCATTGGACTATTGGTTTGGTTGTTTTCAAACCCTATATTCTAGTAACCAGGTAGCTAAGAAGAAGAAGAAGAAGTCGAAGAATAAGAAGGAAAATAAGCTAGGGGGGAATCAGCAACTATTGCTACCCATGCAGCTAATATCGAGAAACCTCCCATCTGTCTCACAGAGTCAAATTCCCTTGCGAGCTATATGAGAGTGACCATCTTCTTCGTGATTTCCCTGGTATTCCCAAGGCACTAGAAGTGTGGTCTATTGGCCTGATTCATCCTTCATCATAAACCTTTAAGCATCATGTTGATGATGAGCCTTCATCTAGAGATAATGAGACTCGTAAGAAACAGGGTAAGATCAAATTTCCTTGTAGACTATGTGAAGGGAACCATCCCATTCACCTCTGTCCTTATATGGATGAAGCCTCTAAGGTGTTGGATGCCCTTTCAGCTTATGATTCATGTCTTCCCATAGGTTACCAGAAGTTTTCTTTGAGTCTTCCAATAGTTGATCAACCCATTAATCGGGATTCATCTCTGGTCGATTCCACTCTCCCTGAAATTTAGTCTCCCGAGTCCATTTCGAACCAATAATTGGTTAAGAAAAAGGTTGACCTGATTCCATCTACAGTTCATCAGGTCCTTTCCATTGAGAGTGGGTCTCATCCCAATCAGGTTCTTTTTGTTTCCTCTGATTCTTCATGATCGGAGGGTGATCCTCCCCTTTCCATGATCCAGGAGGGTGATCCTCCAACTCCTTTCACCACAGTTCCAGAAATTGGTCCTCCTATTCTCATTCCTGAAGCCTAGGAGGATGGTATTTCCACTCCCATAACGCAGGGGGATAATCATCTTGTCCCTATGGCACCCCCTCCATGTAGTTTGGTCACTTCCTTTGATTGGAGTCAATTCACAGGATACCGTCTTCCTTATTACATGCCCTTTCAGATCATTGTATAGACCTAAAATATGGTCATACCGGGCACGATTATAGATGAAGGTGCCTTGATTAGTGTTCTATCCTCAATTACATGGAAATATTTGGGTTCTCCACAGCTTTTTCCTGTTACTCAGAATATTTTGGCTTTTAACAGAGGAACAAGTCAACCATTAGGGATCCTTCTGAGGCCCTTTGTATTTTAATTTACTCCTGGGGCACAACTATGCTTATGCCATGGGCGCACTCATCTCTTCCCTCTTTTGTGTGATCTATTTTCCACATGAAGTTCAGATCGTGACCATTGATCATCTTTCATTCTTTGGTCCTATTGTGACCTCTGGTCTACTGTCATCCCTTCCTAGTCCTTACATGTTGGTATCTTCCCTGCCACAGGTCAATTATGTGGCCACTTGTTCCATGTCTACATCCTCTGATGATTTAGTTAGTGAGGTAGTACACAATGTACTGGGGGCATTAGGTCCTTATTTCCGAAATGTTGTTCTCCCATCAGATGAGAAACTCCTGGAAGTCATGACTTCTTATTTAACATGATGATTTGTCACTAGAGGATAGTTCATCTTCTATGTCAACCTCATTAAAAAATGAATTAGATCTTCGGGGCATAGTTCATTTTCTTGTGTCAAGCTCCTTAAAAAATGAAACAATATCATCGAAGCATAGTTCATTTCCTTGTGTCAAGCTCCTTAAAAAATGAAACAAGCTCTTTTGAAGATAGTTCTTTTATTATGTCAACCTCGTTAAAAAATGAAATAGATCTTTGGGGATAGTTCTTTTATTGTGTCAACCTCGTTAAAAAACGAAACAGGTTCCATTTTCAATTCGAGTCTTTGATTATATCTTGTAAAATCCAAGTCGAGTCTTTCTCTTGATCTCATAATTGAACCTTCATTCCATCCACCTCTTAGTAACCAGTAGTCTACTTAAGTGAATTCCATGAAGCTAGGGGGCATGTACCTCGAATTGAGTCACCATGCCGGGGGCATGAAAAATTATTTCAAGCATAGTTTTCCATGTTTTCAAGATTGTGTAAAAATGAAACCAATTTCAAGCATAGTTTGTTTTCATTTCAAGCTTGTATAAAAATGAAACCAATTTCAAGCATAGTTTGTTTTCGTTTCAAGCATAGTTTTCTAAAAAGGTTCAAGCTTGTGTAAAAATGAAACCATTCTTATTTTACCTCTTGTGATTTCCATTTTATCGACTTGTTTTTCCAGATGAGCCTTGGTTTTCTCATTCCATCGTTACCATCTGCTCGGCCGATCATATGCCCTCACTTGGTTGTTTTACCCTTTCCTGAGGAACCACTGCAATGAGTGGTCTTGTTAGCCTACCTCTTGACCTTTACTTGTTCTGAGCAGTCCCACCATCACCAGAACCAGTTGCTACCCTTAATACCACTCGTTCCTCTAGGAGGATTCAACTTTCAGCTCTTTTCTGTTTCTCTAAAATTGAAAAGATTGTCAAGAATCTTGTCGTTTTGAACTCGTTAAAGGCTATGAAACATCATCTTCCCAGTATACGTTTACCCCTTTTTTGGGCTGGGACATATTATATACAAAAAATGTGTACCCTAGCCTATCGCGACTAAGAGGTTCTCCCAGATATTGTTTTTTACCTTTTCAGATCTGTGAGACTACCTACGAAAAGGGACCTGCTGCAGTTTTATTTTCGCTCTTTTCAAACTCTCTAAACATGAAAAGTTGTCGAGTTCTTCCTTTGTCAGACTTGTTAAAACTAAATGACATTGGAAATTGTCATCATGACATTAGCGAGTTCCTCCTTCCTAGGGCTCGTAAAATGTATTCAGATGGATTTTTCTGAAGGAAAAACTTATATGACAAGCATATGCTATCCTCTTCAAGTTGTGTAAAAATAAATAGGTACTCGCCAGAAATGGTGGGGGGGGGGGAATGGAAGTTATTCGTCAGTTGTGTCGGCAGTATGTCACTCTTGAACATGACACTTATCTTCAATTCGTGTCGGGTTGTGTTGTACGGTACAACAACCCCCCCATTTTTAACTTGTTCACTTCAAATAATGTGACCCTTTCTATAAAATTTTGGCTAAGTGCCTTTTAAAAATTTTATTAAGTTAATTACCTCATGATTTTATTGATTTTTCATCTTCTTTAGATTTTTGTTTTGATTGCTTGGTTGAAATCGATTTTTTATAAGCTTTTCATTGATGCTTGTTTCAACTCATTTGGTCAACTGGTTTGTAAATGACACTCCTTTGAAGTCTAATTATTTATGTCGTCTGGGTTAAAAAATGCATAAAATGTACAATATTTCATTTTTGTAATTAAATTGGTTGAATAATGCATTTAGATTAAATATTAACCCGTAGTTAGTTATTACTAACATTTTTCATTTTTTTACTTATACAGCCAAATTATAAAGTATCGGGATTTCAATCATTTATTCCAATTTCCAATTTTAAAATAAATTATTTATCTCGAAAAATTCAAAAATGACAAAGTGGCGGTAATTTAGATAAGCAAATCATCATTTTAGATCATTAAAATGAAACCAAAAAAAAAAAACCTAATTTTTAACGTTAAATTTTAAATTAATTAAATTGATTATTATTTAACTAATTAATTAAATTAAAATTTAATATAAAAAATATATATTAAAAATAAAAAAACAAAAAATAAAAAATTAAATAACAAACTCATCGCATCGGAGGTTTTGAAAATACACTACATCACATCGGAAGTTTTAAAACCCCGATGACTCTCCTTCCCGATCTCTCAATGCGATGAGTTATAACTCATTTGCTTTATTTCGATGCGATGAAGTCATTTGTTTCGATGCGATTAGTTTGATTTGTTCCGATGCGATGAATTCATTTGTTCCAATGCGATGAGTTCATTTTATTCTGATGCAATGAAGTCATTTGTTCTGATGTGATGAGTTGCATTTGTTTTATGCAATGTGATGAGTTCACGTTATTATTCGCATACGTTAGTGGTTAAATTAATGTGAGTCTAAGAGGTAGGTAGTGTTATTTTAATGCTTGTTAGTGTTAACGTTAGTTGTTAATAGTATATTGTTAGTTTAAGTGGTAGATAACGTTAGTTTTAGTTTAATATTTTTTAGTATTAACATTAGTATTAGGAAGTGTTATTTTAGGTTAAGTGTAATATTTAGTTTACGTTAGTGGTTAGTTTAAATGTTAGTAGTAGGTGTAGTGTTATAGTAAGTTAGTGATATATTAGTTTTGGGTTAATTTTAACTTAGTATTCTCATATGTTAATAAGAGTTAGGTTAGTGTAGTTTTAAATTAGTTTTAAAGTTAGCATTGGTATATCTTAGTGTCAGTATTAGGTTAGTTTTAAATTAATATACTGTTAATTTAGTTTCAGTTTCATAATTAATTTAATATTTAAATATTTGAAATAATTAATTTTAAATTAATTAAATTAATTAATATTTAAAATGTAATTAATTTAATTAAATTTATTAATAATTAGATTAATTTGTTTATAAATAGTTAATTATATTTGTTAGTTAGATTAATATTCATTAATAAATAGGTTATTAAATAATTAATTTAGTTTATAATTAACAATTAAATTAGGATTAATTATTAGATCATTTGAGTCTAATTTAGGATTAGATTTTTAATTAAAAATCTGATTTTTTAGCCCAGCAACAGAATTTCCAGGTTTATATCAGATTTGACTTATCAACTTTGGAGGCTCATAGATTGAGTTTTACTTGGCCAAATGAGGCCCAAGACAGCTCATTGGAAAGAGAAAATCAATGAGAACATTTCTGAGGAGGTTTCACTAACAGATTTGATCATTTTTTGGGTCAAAAATCAGCCAGAAGATCAAGCTCTGAATTTCTAAAAACAAAATCAATTTTTTGAGTTTTGTTTTCTTCATTTTCATTTGCCCAAGCCTCTTCTAATTGCATATTCATGCATCAATAATATCCTTGGTTAATTAAAATCATTATGAGCATCAATAAAAAACTCAAATTTCATTTTTATTTATGTAAATAGAATTTGATTGGATTTGTTTTAATGCTAGAAATAATATTTTGATTTTATTGTTGCATCTTAATTCATTTTAATTTATTTTTGCAGGAAAACAATAGAAGGGATATGGAGAAAAAGATCTCAATCAATGAGAAAGCTCCAGCAATTAAAGATTGGAATTTTTGAGCAAATAAAATTGGATTGGGCAGATTTTTCTTCAACAAACTCTCCTCTCAAAATACTTTTGGAAGTATTATAAATTGCAGATTGCAAAATGTAAAAAGGGTTGCTCTCCTCTACAATTCCAAACTTCTAAAAGCATTTCTATAATAGGAATTTAGAGTTGTAGATGGGGAGGAGAGAAAATTTCAGATCTGAACATTATTGAGAATTTTTTCTTTATATCTTGAATTATGTATGATGGACAGAGTTTTCATTTCTGCAGCTCTAGTTTTGAAAGCAATTCAAGTAATGTAAAGTACTGTTAGAGACCAGGATCAGAGAAGCAGATTCAATTAACTAGTATTTTTGGCATTTCTGTATCAAATACCAGTTTCATTTTTATGTTAATAAAATTGTTGTTTCATTTTATTCATGTTTATGCATTTCTGCTGATATGGATAATTTGTCTCAAATTGTTATGTATCTCTACTCTTATGAATTAAACTTTGATTTCTGAGTAACCATTACTCAAAAATCTGTCTTATAAAACTGATTTATTAAATAGTAATGTGATGTGAATTTCTTCCACATATTATTGTTTAATTATTGGCTCGACTGATTTCACAATTGATATCATTTTTGTGAATTTCTTCCGAGTGTTGTTGATTTATTATTTCAGTCAAATGGTCTCAATAGAATGTGTTTTGGTATTCACAAATGTGAGCTAATTGAATTTCTTTGTTAGTGATGCAGGGGCATTAGACACTAGCCAGCAATGTAGGAGGTTTGTCCACATGTTGTGGCTAGAAGGGTTCAAAAGTATTCGAATTGTAACAGCTAGGTGTCAATACCTCAGCTGACTGTATCAATTAGATCAGTTATAATTTGTAGAAGTCGAACAGTTAGGTTCGATCCATTTGTCATGTTTCAGTTAGTTGAGTTACTGTAATTAGGCTTTTGATTTCCTAAAACGGTCCTCACAAAGGAACTGAAGAGTCATATGTTGATGTATAATTATATCTCCCGAATGTATTGAAAGAGAGGAGAAGGAGAGAGAGATTTTCTGAAATAGAATCTGTGTGTTCATAATTGCTTTTGGTTAAATAATTTATGTACGCATTGGCCTTAGAGTTGTTTTGAATCCTTGATTATGAAGAGATTGTTTAATTGTGAGGTGATTGAAATCTGTGCACATATAATTACTGGGTTGAACTGTTGTATAGATTCTACATATCTCTGTCTATCATTTCCCTCAATTTGTTCGAACAGACTCTGTTGAATAGATCCCCACTCATAAAAGAAGTCTGCGAAAACCCGTGGTCATTTAACTCTGTTTGATGATAATAGAATCTCGCTTCATAGCTTCATAACGAGATAATTTCGTTTTACTATCAGGACCCTGACCTGAGTTAAGGACCCAAAAGGATCGTGCAACCCAGGATGAATCTTGGTTAGTCACTGTTCAAAAACCACGAGTGGATTTACAAAGGCGGATTGCCCATATCGCACCGCTTTTGGTGAGTAAGCGGTATTTTCCAGTTGGGGAGCGATACCATAGGTCTGTCAACGCGTGGCGAGGTAGACCCACGGAAAACCACCGTTGATGCACGCCATCGCGCGTTAAATTTCGTATCAGGACGCCAAGCGATATGCGTACAGGCTGTTGATTTGGGAAGGGGCCATCGGACGGTGATCGCTTGCTATAGATGCGCGGAGGATAATGAGGTACAGTGCGTGTGTTGGATTGGCCATCGATATATAGGTGGGGCCCGGAGCCACGGTTTATTATAAGCCATTTGTTTAAAAGGCATAGAGTATTAATATAAAGTTCGAAAGGTATAAACGTTGTGGTTATATTTATTTGTCAATTTCTTTGAAATTGATAAATAAATCAAAAAGAAGATTAAAGAGCCACATTGGGTAAACCAAAGGGAAATGCTGACAGAGCCACGACTACGATAGACCATCCCTCCTTAGGAATCCAAAATTCAGTTTTTTTGCGTCATTAGTGGTATCAGAGCTATTGTTTCAGAGTTTTTTTTGCAGAAAGCTGATATGGCAATCCGAGTTGGTAGAGGTGCTGGCAGAAGGAGACTTATTCCCAACGCAGAGGTTTTGGGGATGTTGCAGAGGGTCGAAGCCAAAATGGATGCCATGGAGCGAAGACAGACCAGAGATCCTGAAGACATCAGTGAACCTAAAACAGAAGAAGCTGAAGAAAATGTTGAAATTCCTCCTGACATGAGGCTCCTTAGAACTATTCTGGGGTCTGCAGTTAAGACAAGAATTGAAGTGTCAAGTTATGCATGGGGACTAAATCCAGAGGAATTGGTGGATTGGATAAATGAAATGAATAAGTGCTTCGATTATGAAGAAATAAGTGAAGATAAAAAGGTCAAGTTTGCAGTGACAAAGTTGAAAGGACATGCTGCACTTTGGTGGGATGGAGTGCAGGCAGAAAGGAGGAGAGTTGGCAAGCAACCTATCAAGAGCTGGACCATAATGATGGCTAAAATAAAAGGTAAAATCTTGCCTAGTGATTATTAGCTGAAATTGTATAAGCAAATGCAGAACCTGAGACAAAGGTTGCTGACAGTAAAAGAATACACAGAGGAATTCTACAGAGTAAGCATAAGGGTTGGGAAATTCCAAGACACACCAGAGAAGACTGCCAGTTATGTGAATGGTATCAAGCTGGAGATCCAAGATGAGATTGGTATTCTGTCTCCTAAGACAGTGGAAGAGGCCTACCAGATGGCCTTGAAAGCAGAGGAGAAACTCCTGAGGAAACAGTCTGCCAAGAAGAGAGGTACTTTCCGTGGAAAGGGAAGTCAGGGTGGTAGGGGAAAGCCTACTACACCCAGGGATGGAGCTAACAATAGCTCACCTCAGAATTCATCTGCAGAGGATGATGCAAGGGGCAGAAGGGGTTCTTATAGAGGAAAAGGAAGAGGAGGCAGAGACAGAGGCAGAGGTAGAGAGTTGAGGTGTTATAGATGTCAGCAAGTGGGACATAAGCACTATGAGTGTCCAGAGAATGTGGGTGTTGGTCCAAGAAATGCTGTTGTTGCCCATGCTGGAGAAGAGGTAGAAATTGAAGAAGAAATTCTTCCAGGGAGGGGAGAATCCTTAGTGGTAAATAAGGTCCTGTTGAAGCAAGCCAAAGAGGTCACTGAGCCTGCACAAAGGAAGACTTTGTTTAGGAGCATATGCAAAGTCCAAGGGAAATGCTGCCAGCTAGTCATTGATAGTGGCAGCACAGACAATCTAGTTTCCACTGAGGTAATAGAAAAGTTGAAGTTGAAGACAAGGGAGCATCCAACTCCCTACAGGGTGTCCTGGCTGCATAAAGGGCACCAGCTGGTTGTAAAAGAACAGTGTGAGATAGAGCTGCAAATGGGAAAATACAAAGATAAGGTCTTGTGTGATGTAATGCCCATGGATGTGTGTCATATACTGCTGGGTAGACCTTGGCAGTTTGACAGAGCAGCAGTGCATGATAGCAAGAAGAACACTTACAAGTTCTTCAAGGATGGGGTACATCATACATTGATACCCATGGAAGAAGGAGAGCCATCCAGCAGAGTGATTGATCCAAAGACCTTGTTGCTAAGCGGGAAGGAATATCTATAGCTGATAGAAGAAGAAGAGGTAAGTTTTTCTTTATTTTTCAAACCTAAAGTAGTTCTTACTTATACAAATATTTCTGATTTGCCAATAGAAATCCAAGAGATGCTAGATGATTATTGTGACATTATTGTGGATGATTTACCTAATGAGCTGCCACCTGTGAGAAAGATCAGCCATCAGATAGATTTTATCCCTGGTTCAAATCTGCCAAATAAGGCAGCCTACAGAATGACTCCCAAAGAAAATGAGGAAATCAGGAGACAAGTACAGGAATTGGTGGACAAGGGGCTGATTAGAGAAAGTTTGAGTCCATGTGCAGTACCAGCAGTATTGAGCCCAAAGAAAGATGGAGGCTGGAGGATGTGTACTGATTCCAGAGCAATCAATAAGATCACAATCAGGTACAGATTCCCTTTGCCCAGAGTTGAGGATTTAATGGATTGTTTGAGTGGTGCTAAATATTTTTCAAAGATAGATTTGAAAAGTGGATACCATCAGATTAGAATAAGAGAGGGTGATGAGTGGAAAACTGCCTTTAAAACAAATGAAGGATTATATGAATGGATGGTAATGCCTTTTGGGTTGTCAAATGCACCTAGTACTTTTATGAGACTTATGAATGAAGTATTGAAAGAATTCATTGGTAAATTTGTGATAGTATATTTGGATGATATATTAGTTTCAGCAGAACTAAATAAGAACATCTAAGGCATCTTAATCATGTCTTGAAAAAGCTGCACCAAGAGAAACTGCTGATAAATTTAAAGAAATGCTCATTCATGAAAGAAGAGTTGGTGTATTTGGGGTTTGTTGTTTCTGCAGAAGGATTGAAGATGGACCCAGAAAAGGTTAAGGCAATTGTGGAGTGGCCTTCACCCAGGAATGTCTTTGAGGTAAGAAGTTTCCATGGACTTGCCAGTTTTTATAGAAAGTTTATAATAAACTTCAGTAAGATTAATGCATCCATAATTGAGACAATAAAGAAGAGCAACCAGCCATTTAAGTGGATTGTTGATGCAAAAAGAAACTTTAAAGTTTTGAAGCAAAAGATAACAGAGAAGCCTATTTTGATTCTGCCTGATTTTACTAAGCCATTTCAAGTAAAGTGTGATGTCAGTGGAGAGGCCATTGGAGCTGTGTTAAGTCAGGATGATAGGCCTGTAGCCTATTACAGTGAAAAGCTAAATGACACCGGAAGAAAGTATTCCTCTTATGAGAAGGAATTCTATGCAATTCTCCAGGCACTGAAGAAGTGGAGACATTACTTAATGTCCAGGGAATTTGTATTGTATTCTGACAATCACGCTTTATAGTATATTGTACAGCAGCCCAAGCTGAAACATAAGCATGCCAAATGGGTTGATTATCTCCAAGGTTTTAATTTTGTTTTGAAACATATAAGTGGCCAAGCCAATAAAGTAGCTGATGCTTTAAGTAGGAGGCACATGCTTGTTCAAGAAACTAATTTTGAAGTTGTAGGATTTGATTTTCTCAAAGAATTGTATAAAAAAGATCCAGATTTTAAAGAAGCATTTGAGGCATGTAGTAACCCTGTTTTAATAGATAGAAGCCAGTGGCTGGATTATTTCTTGCAGGAGGACTTGTTATTCAGAAGAAGCCAATTGTGTGTACCAAAATGTTCCATGAGGGAAAATTTGATCAAAGAGAAGCATAGTGGTGGACTTGTTGGACACTTTGGTACTGATAAGACTTATGAGCAGTTGATTCACTTCTATTATTGGCCCAAGATGAGAGCAGAAGTGGACAAGTTTGTGAAGAATTGAAAAATCTGTCAGTATGCTAAAGGAAGGAGCCAGAATGCAAGATTGTACACTCCCTTGCCTATTCCAGATAGGGCTTGGGACATGGTGAGTATGGATTTTTTTCTAGGATTGCCCAAGACTCAGAGAGAGAATGATGCAGTCTTTGTTGTAGTGGACAGATTCTCCAAAATGGCATATTTTATTCCATTCTATAAAACTAGTGATGCCACCCATGTTGCTAACTTGTTTTTCAAGGAAGTTGTTAGATTGCATGGGTTGCCCAAGAGTATTGTTTCAAACAGAGACACCAGATTTGTGGGTCACTTTTGGAGGACACTGTGGAAGAAACTTGGTACCAAACTGAGTTTCATCTCAGCTTATCATCCTCAGACTGCTGGACAAACTGAGGTAGTGAATAGGAGTCTGGGAAATTTGTTGAGAAGTCATGCAGGAGAGCATCCCAAGCAGTGGGATCATATTTTTCCCCAGGTAGAATATGCATATAATGACTCACCAAACAGAAGCATAGGGCAGAGTCCATTTCATATTGTTTATGGAATGCACCCCAAAGGAATATCAGAGTTGAGGAATCTGGAAAAGGCAGAGCGAAGGAGTGCAAATGGTGAGGAATTTTCTTCAGAGATCCGGGTCATACATGAACAAGTGAAACAGCAACTACAAGGTAGCAGCATCAGATACAAAAGCAGAGCAGACTTGAGCAGAAAAGAAGTTCATTTTGAAGTAGGAGATTTGGTTTTGGTACACTTGAGAAAGGAGATATTCCCAAGGAAGCAGTATAACAAACTGAAGTTCAAAAATATTGGGCCATGAAAAATACTTAGGAATTTTTCTACAAATGCTTATGAGATTGAATTACCTCCTGATGTTGGAATATCTCCCATTTTTAATGTTGCAGATTTTTACAAGTATGAGGATGATGGTGCAGAAGAAAGATCAGCAGACAAGGGATAGATTGAGTGGAAAGAGCAGCTACCTCCAGCACAACCATTGCAACCAGAGAAGATATTGGACAAAAGAGTGTTCAAAAGGACCAGAGGACAAGAGTACTTTTAGTAATTAATCAAATGGAAGGACAAGCCAGAGGAAGATGCCACTTGGATGACTGAAGGAATGTTGCAGAAGATAGGCAGATCAGTGGAAGAGCTCATGGACAGGAACCCATGAATAAAATTGCCCTCGGGAGTCTGATGCAAGGGCATTAGACACTAGCCAGCAATGTAGGAGGTTTGTCCACATGTTGTGGCTAGAAGGGTTCGAAAGTATTCGAATTGTAACAGCTAGGTGTCAATACCTCAGCTGTCTGTATCAATTAGATCAGTTAGAATTTGTAGAAGTCAAATAGTTAGGTTTGATCCATCTGTCATGTTTCAGTTAGTTGAGTTACTGTAATTAGGCTTTTGATTTCCTAAAACGGTCCTCACAAAGGAACCGAAGAGTCATATGTTTATGTATAATTATATCTCCCGAATGTATTGAAAGAGAGGAGAAGGAGAGAGAGATTTTCTGAAATAGAATCTGTGTGTTCACAATTGCTTCCGGTTAAATAATTTATGTACGCATTGGCCTTAGAGTTGTTTCGAATCCTTGATTGTGAAGAGATTGTTTAATTGTGAGGTGATTGAAATCTGTGCACATATAATTACGGGGTTGAACTGTTGTATAGATTTTTCATATCTCTGTCTATCATTTCCGTCATTTTTTTTTAACAGACTCTATTGAATAGATCCCCACTCATAAAAGAAGTCTGTGAAAACCCGTGGTCATTTAACTTTGTTTGATGCTAATAGAATCCCGCTTCATAACAAGATAGTTTTGTTTTATTATCGGGACCCTGAACTAAGTTAAGGACCCAAAAGGATCACGCAACCCAGGATGAATCTTGGTTAGTCACTGTTCAAAAACCACGAGTGGATTTACAAAGGCGGATTACTCATATCGCACCGCTTTTGGTGAGTAAGCGGTATTTTCCGGTTGGGGAGCGATTCCATAGGTCTGTTGACACGTGGCGAGGTAGACCCACGGAAAACCACCGTTTCTGCGCGCCATCGCGCATTAAAGTTCGTATCAGGACACCGAGCGATATGCGTACAGGCCGTTGATTTGGGAAGGGGCTATCGGACGGTGATCGCTTGCTAAAGATGCACGGAGGATAATGAGGTACGGTGCGTGTGTTGGATTGGCCATCAATATATAGGTGGGGCCCGGAGCCATGGTTTATTATAAGCCATTTGTTTAAAAGGCGTAGAGTATTAATATAAAGTTCGAAAGGTATAAACGTTGTGGTTATATTTATTTGTCAATTTCTTTGAAATTGATAAATAAATCAAAAAGAAGATTAAAGAGCCATGTGGGGTAAACCAAAGGGAAATGTTGACAGAGCCACGACTACGGTAGACCATCCCTCCTTAGGAGTCCAAAATTCAGTCTTTTTGCGTCATTAGTGGTATCAGATCTATTGTTTCAGAGTTGTTTTTGCAGAAAGCTGACATGGCAATTCGAGTTGGTAGAGGTGCTGGCAGAAGGAGACTTGTTGCCAACGCAGAGGTGTTGGGGATGTTGCAGAGGGTTGAAGCCAGAATGGATGCCATGGAGTGAAGACAGACCAGAGATCCTAAAGACATCAATGAACTTGAAACAGAAGAAGTTGAAGAAAATGTTGAAACTCCTCCTGACATGAGGCTCCTTAGAACTGTTTTGGGGTCTACAGTTAAGCCAAGAATTGAAGTGTCGAGTTATGCAGGGGGACTGAATCCAGAGGAACTGGTGGACTAGATAAATTAAATGAATAAGTGCTTTGATTATGAAGAAATAAGTGAAGATAAAAAGGTCAAGTTTGCAGTGAAAAAGCTGAAAGGACATGCTGCACTTTGGTGGGATGGAGTGCAGGCAGAAAGGAGGAGAGTTGGCAAGCAACCTATCAAGAGCTAGACCATAATGATGGCTAAATTAAAATTTAAATTCTTGCCTAGTGATTATTAGCTAACATTGTATAAGAAAATGCAGAACCTGAGACAGAGGTTGCTGACAGTAAAAGAATACACAGAGGAATTCTACAGAGTAAGCATAAGGGCTGGGCAATTCCAAGACACACCAGAGAAGACTGCCAGATATGTGAATGGTCTCAAGCTGGAGATCCAAGATGAGATTGGTCTTCTGTCTCCTAAGACAGTGGAAGAGGCCTGCCAGATGGCCTTGAAAGCAGAGGAGAAACTCATGAGGAAACAGTCTGCCAAGAAGAGAGGTACTTTCCGTGGAAAGGGAAGTCAGGGTGGTAGGGGAAATCCTACTACACACATGGATGGAGCTAACAATAGCTCACCTCAGAATGCATCTACAGAGGATGATGCAAGGGGCAGAAGGGATTCTTATAGAGGAAAAGGAAGAGGAGGCAGAGACAGAGGCAGAGGTAGAGTGTTGAGGTGTCATAGATGTCAGCAAGTGGGACATAAGCACTATGAGTGTCCAGAGAATGTGGGTGTTGGTCTAAGAAATGTTGTTGTTGCCTAGGCTAGAGAAGAGACAGAAATTGAAGAAGAAATTCTTCCAGAGAGGGGAGAGTCCTTGGTGGTTAATAAGGTCCTGTTAACGCAAACCAAAGAGGTCACTGAGACTGCACAAAGGAAGACTTTGTTTAGGAGCATATGCAAAGTCCAAGGGAAATGCTGCCAGCTATTCATTGATCATTATTATAAGCTTAATTCCAATTTAATCATTATTTTTCAGTCTAATCTTTCGTTAAAATCACATGAAGTTCATATTATTTTCCTCGAAATTTGTTAAAATGATCATAAGGGTGTCCATTTTGCTATGTGCATACATTTAAATCTGTGTTGATATTTTTTCACAATTAGTGGTTTTATCTCATTCTGATCTTTAGTTTATTATCTAATACTGCAATATGCATCATATTTATTTACTAAAGGCATTATTAAATAGTCACTATAACAATACAGATTTTTCTCAAGTTAATTCAGAATGAACAGAGGTAATAAATTGTTGTTGCAATTCAAAGGGAAGCCTATTTTCATATTTATTTATAGTGAATTTTATGAGTTTCAGATTTCCTGAACATGAATAAACAGATTTTATTTAGGCTATTTTCACACTCCGATTTAGAATAAATAATGAGATGAGTTTGAAAAAAGTTAGAATTTTGATAAATCGAAGGAAGAATTTGAAGATTCATGAGGTAAAATTTACCGTAAATTTTCTTCTTGGTACGCATTTACAAGTTCATTTTCATCTATTATTAGTTTCTCTTTTCCTTAGTTTATTTTTTATTCTTGCTCTGTTTTATTTACAGGTTTTCATTTGTTTTCAAAACTTTAAGTAAGCAGCAAACCCATTTCAAATTTGCAATAGGTTCAGAAAATTTTATTTTGGGATTCATTAGAATTTGAGCATTCTTTAACTTTACTTTCATTCATTAGAAAACCCAATTGAAATTTAAAACAGTATCGCAAGATTCATGTCTGAAATGTTTCAACTTGATTTCTGATGCAAGACCTCCGATGTGTTACCTCATTCAATCTTTCATAAAATACCAAATCGCATATCACATTGGAATAAATTTAAAAGTTTGTTTTTCATCACAAAAGTTCTGATGTGATAGATCAGATCACAAATGCACACATCGCATTAGGAATAAGGTTAATTCTTCCATTCAAAAAGCTCTGATGCGATAAAAACTTTATTACAATCGCGAATTGGTAAAGTCATATCACAATTGGTTAAAAGGTAAACTTTAAAAAAACTCCGATGCGATGAAGTCTAATTGAAAATCGCAAATCGGGAGGAAAAATAAATACATCTTTGTGCGCTTATTTTAAAAGTTCTAATGCGATAACTCATTGTCGATTTCTCATCGCTATTTCTTTTCACTAATCGTTGATTACTCATCGCTTATCACTTTTCACTAATTTTCAATTGTTCATCGCTTATCGCACTTCGCTCATAATCGATTATTATATCCATCGCATCGCTGCTATCGCAAGAATCATATTGGCATTTCCAACATGACTATTTTCCAATATTCTGATATGTTGATATCGATATTACTCATCGCATTTTTTATGCTTATATCATAATTCTGAAAGCCACGTCATCCATCGCATTACTGATATTGCAATCGCTTCATTATTTTTCATGGTCATGTCACTATTCTGAATATGCGATGCGCAATGTGCAATGCTCAAAATACAAATCGCGAGACGCGGTGTGCGATGTGCAATTTGGACATGACTGTCCCCGATCCTAAATATAACATTTCTTCAATGGTATGATCACTCTATCTCAACGCACATATTCTTTTCGCATTATCTCGTATCGAAAATTTGCTACTGCAACCCCCGATGCAATAAACTTCAACGTGTGCAATACGAATCATCCGATAAGGCATTGTGTTAATTTAAAGAAATCTTGGGTAACCGCTATGATACTAAAGAAATTGATGACAAATTTGCAGCATATTCAAATCATTTTGATTTCTCATATATTTCAGTTTTAAATAAATCCATAATTAAATATGAAATTAAAGACCTCTCTATTTTAAATTTCATTATCTTAAATTTGGTTTTAACTCTGAACAATTTATGAAAATCATGGAATTTGTATAAAACTTATAATATTTTGAGAAGATTCATCACTGCAAATTCTCAATCTCATTTTTGATGCATTTGTTTTAATTCCCTTGAACACAAAGCATTCTATTTTTACATTTTACTGCTTGCTTTAGTTTAAATAAAATAAATAATGATTTTTGGGTTATAGGATTTTGGTTAGTTTGTCTTCTTCATATTTTTAATGTCAACTAAAAGAAGAAGTCAGCTAGTATTGGAGAAATTGATACCTTCAGGTAAGATCAAATGCAATTATCTAATGGTAAGATTCATGTACTCACTTTCATTAATTTCCATTTCATCACTTTAGTTTCATTTTTGTTTTTTAAATTATGTTGATATAAAAAATTTGTTTTGCAGCTCTTCATAAAAGCTTTCAATCATCTGTCAAATCATATTTTGGAAGCCCTATGCTCTTTTCCTGGTTTTATTTTCAAGAATCAGCGATAGTCTTCGTTAAAACAGCTACACTAGGAAGTTTCTGAACCTTTAATATGTTTCTTTAAAGCATTCCTTTTATTATAAAATGATTAAGATAATGCTTTGAAACAAGAAGATTGACATCAGACAGAAATTTTTCATTGTGGCTGAATTTTATGATCATTGTTATCTAAAGCCTAAAACACTTACAACCCTGCAAGGTATAAGTTTTCTGGATCTCGACATAAGAAAGAATGATTACATGATTATTTTCTTCATGTTGTTGAGACATTTGTATAAACATTCTTGTTAGAGTTTGTATTTCAAAACTTGAATTTTCCTTTCCACTTGTTAATTGCTTCATTTTTATTGTTTGCTAATTTCTTTTCTCACTTTAGCTTAAGAATTCTTTTCCTTTGGTTTTCAGTTTTGATTTTGGTGACTTTGCCATGATTTATATGGACGGCCTTCTTGTTACCTAACAATGGTTGGCATACATAGGAAAAATTGTTAATAGTCTCCTATTAGCTTTTTCTTAAATCTCTTAGCAGAATTTGTTTTTCTTATTATAAAGGTAGACATACTTAAGGAAGATATTACAAAACAAGAGAAGTTGACGAAATATCATGAAATCTGAGAAATTTCTTTTTCATCAAAATTGTAATTATTTTGAGATTTCAATATTTTATTAAGATCTTTCAAAATTCTATTATCAGACAAGAAAATTTATTTTTAACCAAGTAAAGACACTTTACAGCAAAGCACTTTTAACTCTGAAATTGTCATTCTGAACTCTGAAGGAGTTAATGATTCTCCCTATTTAAAATATTTTTATTTTTCTAGAGTGTAATCCAAAATATATTTAAAACTTAAAAGATAAGAGGTCTCATCACGAGCCTGCTTACCATGATCATAGGGGGAAAATAGGCTGATTATAACCAGTGAATGGCATTGTCAACTATCTGGCTACCAAACCAGGACAATGGCTTTTAAGAATATATATATATATATATATATATATATATATATATAATAAAATAAAAATAAACATATATAAATGGATTTATCTCTAGGTCAATAATTCTTAAATAGATGGGATTCTGAATCATTGATGATTAAAAGGTAACCCTGTTGAGACTATAGATGTTTGCTGGCAGCAGTGGCTCTACCTGTGACAAATGAGTACATTTTAAAAGCTAAGCTATAAAGTGACCCCTGCTTTATCTCTACAACTAATTAAGGACTGATATAGAGTTATGAACTATTTTAATATATGAGGAATTTTAAGAAAATTACAGTAAGATGATTATTCTTTTTATTCAAACTAATGAACCTAGTCAAGCATTCCAAAAATAATTTTCTCTTCTTTAATTATTTTTACTTTAATTTTGAGAAAATCTCATTCATATCAAACAGAGATAACTGTTTCTTCCACTGAATCGCCAATTGTTGTACGGTACAACACCCCCCCCCCCCCCCATTTTTAACTTTTTCACTTCAAATAATGGGGACCCTTTCTATAAAATTTTGGCTAAGTGCATTTTAAGATTTTTATTAAGTTAATTACCTCATGATTTTATTGATTTTTCATCTTCTTTAGATTTTTGTTTTGATTGCTTGGTTGAAATTGAATTTTTATAAGCTTTTCATTGATGTTTGTTTCACCTCATTTGGTCAACTGGTTTGTAAATGACACTCCTTTGAAGTCTAGTTATTTATGTCCTCTGAGTTAAAAAATGCATAAAATGTACAATATTTCATTTTTGTAATTAAATTGGTTCAATAAAGCATTTAAATTAAATATTGACTCGTAGTTAGTTATTATTAACATTTTTCATTTTTTACTTACACAGCCAAATTATAAAGTATCGGGATTTCAGTCATTTATTCCAATTTTCCAATTTTCAAATAAATTACTAATCTCGAAAAATTCAAAAATGACAAAGTGGTTGTAATTTAGATAGGAAAATCATAATTTTAGATCATTAAAATGAAACCAAAAAAAAAAATAATAATTTTTAACATTAAATTTTAAATTAATTAAATTAATTATTATATAATTAATTAATTAAATTAAAATATAATATAAAAAATATATAAGTAAAAAACAAAAAATAAAAAATTAAATAACAAACTCATCGCATTGGAGGTTTTGATAATACACTACGTCACATCGGAAGTTTTAAAACCCCGATGACTCTCCTTCCCGATCTCTCGATGCGATGAGTTATAACTCATTTGCTTTATTTCGATGTGATGAAGTCATTTGTTCTGATGTGATTAGTTTGATTTGTTCCGATGTGATGAAGTCATTTGTTCCGATGCGATGAGTTCGTTTTATTCCGATGCGATGAAGTCATTTGTTCCAATGCGATGAGTTGCATTTGTTTTATGCAATGCGATGAGTTCACGTTATTATTCGCATACGTTAGTGGTTAAATTAATGTGAGTCTAAGAGGAAGGTAGTGTTAGTTTAATGCTTGTTAGTGTTAACGTTAGTTTTTAATAGTATAATGTTAGTTTAAGTGGTAGATAACGTTAGTTTTAGTTTAATATTTGTTAGTATTAACGTTAGTATTAGGAAGTGTTATTTTAAGTTAAGTGTAATATTTAGTTTACGTTAGTGGTTAGTTTAAATGTTAGTAGTAGGTGTAGTGTTATAGTAAGTTAGTGATATATTAGTTTTGGGTTAATTTTAACTTAGTATTCTCATACATTAATAAGAGTTAGGTTAGTGTAATTTTAAATTAGTTTTAAATTTAGCATTAGTATATCTTAGTGTTAGTATTAGGTTAGTTTTAAATTAATATAGTGTTAATTTAGTTTTATTTTAATAATTAATTTAATATTTGAATATTTAAAATAATTAATTTTAAATTAATTAATATTTAAAATATAATTAATTTAATTAAATTTATTATTAATTAGATTAATTTGTTTATAAATAGTTAATTATATTTGTTAGTTAGATTAATATTCATTAATAAATAGGTTATTAAATAATTAATTTAGTTTATAATTAACAATTAAATTAGGATTAATTATTAGATAATTTGAGTCTAATTTAGGATTAGAGTTTTAATTAAAAATCTGATTTTTTAGCTCAGCAACAGAATTTCCAGATTTATATCAGATTTGACTTATCAACTTTGGAGGCTCATAGATTGAGTTTTACTAGGCCAAATAAGGCCCAGGATGGCTCATTGGAAAGAGAAAATCAAGGAGAACATTTTTGAGGAGGTTTCACTAATAGATTTGGTCATTTATTGTGTCAAAAATCAGGCTGAAGATCAAGCTCCGAATTTCTAAAAACAATATCATTTTTCTGAGTTTTGTTTTCTTCATTTTCATTTGCCCAAGCCTCTTCTAATTTCATATTCATGCATCAATAATATCCTTGGTTAATTAAAATCATTATAAGCATCAATAAAAAACTCAAATTTCCTTTTTATTTATGTAAATAGAATTTGATTGGATTTGTTTTAATGTTAGAAATAATATTTTGATTTTATTGTTGCATCTTAATTCATTTTAATTTCCTTTTGCAGGAAAAATAATAGAAGGGATATGGAGAAAAATATCTCAATCAATGAGAAAGCTCCAGCAATTAAAGATTGGAAATTTTGAGCAAATAAAATTGGATTGGGCAGATTTTTCTTCAACAAACTCTCCTCTCAAAATACTTTTGGAAATATTATAAATTGCAGATTGCAAAATGTAAAAGGGGTTGCTCTCCTCTGCAATTCCAGACTTCTAAAAGAATTTCTGTAATAGGAATTTAGAGTTGTAGATGGGGAGGAGAGAAAATTTCAAATCTGAACATTATTGAGGGTTTTTTCTTTATATATTGAATTATGTATGATGGACAGAGTTTGGATTTCTGCAGCTCTAGTTTTGAAAGCAGAAATTCAAATAATGTAAAGTACTATTAGATACCAAGATCAGAGAAGCAGATTCAATTAACTCGTATTTTTGGCATTTCTGTATCAAATACTAGTTTCATTTTTATGTTAATAAAATTGTTGTTTCATTTTATTCATGTTTATGCATTTCTGCTGATATGGATAATTTGTCTCAAATTGTTATGTATCTCTGCTCTTATGAATTAAACTCTGATTTCTTAGTAAACATTACTCAGAAATCTGTCTTATAAAACTGATTTATTAAATAGTAATGTATTGTGAATTTTTTCCACATATTATTGTTTAATTATTGGCTTGACTGATTCGACAATCAATATCATTTTTGTGAATTTATTTCGAAGTGTTGTTGATTTATTATTTTAGTCAAATGGTCTTAATAGAATGTGTTTTGGTATTCACAAATGTGAGCCAATTGAATTTCTTCGTTAACTTGACATTAATTAAAAGCCACACATATTTAAATTCTCATCATTTAATTATCTTGCTCTTAATTGGGTTATATCTATATCTACCTGATTGAGATAGGATTTAGATTAGTTTCTTTTGCTTGCCTTATAGAATAAGTTTGTGTTTAGATTAAGTTGTACATTATTTTAAGTCCTCTTCTTCAAAGAGGCAAAATCTTAGTTGTGGTTTAGTTGAACCCAAATCAGCTTAAGGGTCATTCTCTTTCCCGATCAGCAAGAAGAATTGATCTGATATCCCTGTCTATTGGTAGTTAAAGATACATCATAAACCAATAGCAATAGGGAAAAGGTAACCAGACCTAGTTAAACCAGTCGGAGCCACTATCATAAACGGAAAAGGAGTTGTATTAAGGCCTGGACCGGGTGGTTATCCCCCAATGTTGTTGCAGCGATTTTCGAGGCTTCAACGGGTTGGGATATCTTCACTCTGTCACTTTGCCTCCATGGGTTTGGGAAATTAGTTTGCCTCTCATTCGATTACCAATCTTGTCAACATGACCTCTGATCGTATTTGAGTCAAATGTTGCCAAATTCCATAGTCGTGTCGCCGATATGTTCAAGAGAAAATCCTTCTGTATTTTGTACATTCCCTAATCCTTTGTTTCAGTCTTGATTAACAATCACATCGAATTCTCTGTTTTGTGTCAATGATGTGGGATTCATTATGACCCACCTTTGACAGATCGCTTCCTGTCGACTTCAGCTCATTATCCGGGAAGTCGATCTCGAGACTCCTTTCTGGTACCTTAGAGCTTGCATGCCCTAATGGCATGTTCTTCGCATTCGGAGATAGGTTCACATCATTGGCCTTCGATCGGGTGATTTCATGGGCGTTCAACTTCAACTCACTATTCAGATTTCGTGGATTGTACTAGTAGTACCTTGAGAACCATTGGCATTATTGGTTGTATCTCTCGCGCCTGTTAACAACTTTCATCATTAGCTGGTAATCAAGTGATTTTCCTGCATGTTCGACTTCAACTCATTCACTCGCATGATTGAAATTATACTTGATCGGGTCGTGACGGAGCGCAAGACCCTGGATTTTATTATCTAGAGTCCAGGTTTCAAGGCGATATGATTTTTCCATGATTGGATACATGTTTCTTTCAGATGGATGGTTGTGACCATACCATGAGTCTATATGAGATCCTTCTCATATGTATGGCTACAACCATACCATGATCTCTTTTACGGATGGTTGCATCCATACTGTGATTCATGTATTTTCATCAGAGATTTCAGTTATGTATATGTATCTATGCTTGATTTACGGGTCTCCCGACAGTAGCGTCTAGTTCCTTGCACGTACTCATAAATCATTTCACCCCTCACTCATGTTCAAACTTCATAATTTAGGGGGCATATGTTACATAGCAATTTGTCACCGTCCCTGTACTCCCTATTCCTTGATCTTGGAGGACCCATACAATGAACCTTGTGTACTTTCCAAGCATGGAATACATACCCCTGAGCCACACTTTATATGAAAATTCATCTCCCTTTACAAATTTTCTGGAAGATCCCTATAAAAGCCTGGTTTTCAAGGTTGGCACTTTGTCTCAGTGTTTGACCCATGCCGGTAGCAGATATTTACACTGATACCCATGCCAATCGGTGCTCTATCTTAATGTCGAACCCGCACCCATCCTCTTTTGGAAATTTTTTAAAATAGAAACAAGGTTTCCATGACTAGAAGCTTCGCGAGACGGCGAGCTAGAAGTTTGTTTTGAGGATATGGCTGAGGAATTCCCCTTTGGGCTTTTTGTTACCATAAAATAGGAACTACTCCAAAGGATAACCTCTTTTCCCATTATTTGAGAGCCCATAACGTCCTCCTCCATTGTTATATAAGGAGACCTCTTTCATCTCTGTTGCCTTAGCTAGAAAGTGAGAGAGCTATCTAAAGAGGAGAAGCAATCATAGCTTCAAGATAATAGTGCAGAGTGTGATTTTTTTTGTGTCTTAAGAACATAGTGAGATCTTGGACCTTTGTGTATGAGGGTGTTGCAAACGTGCTTGGATACATACCTACCGAAGGAGAGCCTCAACATCAAGGCTTGGTTGTAAACTTCCCTTGTCTTTATCATAATAAAATGCAACTGATGTTTATCTTCCACTCTTGTTTACATTTTATTGTGCTATACAACAACCCCCCCATTTATTTTAATAAATAGGGACCCTTAAAAAATAAAATAGAAAATTCTTTTTATTTCCTAAAACAAAAAACTTAGAAAATAAAATTTATGTTCTTTTCCTTTAAAAATCACATCGCATATTTCATATCTTATTTCAAAAAAAATTATAAAACGTAAGATATGCGAACTTCGAAATGCACTCGAAGCCTTTCTAAAGAAAATAATTAAAAATCCTTGTAAAAATATCAAAATCACTGTTTCATTCTTCCTTTTTCGCATCGCATTTTAATTAATCAACAAAGCCATAAGAAGCAAATGATATAAGTCGTGATACCCGTGGACCCGACATACAAATAAAATAGGTAATATAAAACCTTTTTCGACCACGTCCACTTTAATTTTTTTTCATTTCGCATTGCATGCAACTTATAATATACATTCAAACGTTATCTTATAAAATTTGCGATCTGCGGTTTGCGCAGATCACATTTCGTAACCTTTAAATATTAAGTATCGCGAAATATTATAAGAAATAATTGTGAAATGTGTATTAAATAAATTCAGCGTGTGAAAACAACTTGTGTCATATCAAATGAAATTTAATATCTTAACAAATTTGATATGATTGATAGATCTTACGTGCAAAGCCATGTGATATATTAAATTAGGAATTATGAAAGATGATTGATATATTGACATCTTCTCACGTGCATTAGAAGTAAACGATTGATTTACTCTTATGAGACTCCTTATATGCTAAATTTTCTCTGCTCTCAGGAAATCAATTATTTGGTTGAAGAAGTTCAAAATGAGCAAAAGAGGTAAGGAAATTTCTCAAACATCATTCACAGAAGACGCAAATATGTCTTCATTATTTTCAGACACCGTCTGCAACAAATATTGTTGTAGTTCATCATGGGAGGAAATGTACAAACTCTTCGAAGATGAAGGACCAAGGGTGATAGACAAATTTTCTGCTACTAGCACTGATTCGACCTATGATGCCACCCTTTTTGATGTTGCATGCTCGCACATTCACAGAATAGCAGCGAGACCAAATATTCTTCCTTATACAGACATGGTCAAGTGGGAAATTGACCACTTAAACATTGAAGATAGAATTTTCAAGAAATCGAGAGGAGTGATTATGGGTTCTTTCAAAGCAAAAGATTTCGAAGAAATGTATCATCTACCAACCCCACAGGAGAGATACGACAATAAGTATGTGTGGAATTTCAAAGCAAAACATCCAAATCTTATCCAATTCATCCATGAATGGAAGGACAATGAAGGGAAATTGAAGCAAGACAAGTCTGGTACGTACCCAATTGCGTAAATTCCTAATCCTTATTCTTATGCCGCCAGTATGTTGTGTAGAATATTTTCCAAGCCTAATAGTACTATATTTTCAAGAGATTGGGTTCCCCTAATTGATGCAATCGTCAATTCTTCTATCCTAAATTGGGCAGACATTCTATCCAACTGCCTAGCCAAACATATCACTAAATATAGGAATAAAATAAGTGTTTCGCTCAGAGAAATACCTATGTTTTATATGTCTTTTTATGTCATGTATGCCATTTGTTTTACTTCTAATTTTCCTACCATAGGTTGGAAACCCTACCTTGATTCATATCTACCATAGAGAACTCTGGGATTCCGAGTTCCACTTACACTTTTATAAAATATGCTACGGAGTCATATTTCCTATGCATCAAATTATTTTCAACAAAAAGGCTCCAAGGGTTTCTGAAGAAGCAAATGTAGATATTCTTCCCGTAGAAAGATGCTTTTCCGAAGAAAATTTCACATATATTAGAGTATTTGGGAGTTATGCTTCTCCCCATGTTTTACCTTACTATGTTCCATACAAATTACTTGCAAAATAAATAGCATATCAGCTTTTCAATGGTGTCACAAAGCAGTTGAAAGATGGTAAAAAGGCTATTTGGCCTACTTTCCCTCTACAGTGTGACACCTTTGCTCTGGCTAAGATTGGCCATACATACAAAGAAGTTCCTAAGATTCAGTTATTGAAATTTCCATTTATGTCAGGAAGATTATATGATCCCAATGATGTGATTATAAATTACATCACATAGCTAAAAATGAAGCCTTTTGTAAAGGAAGAAGATAAATTTGATGATTTCTTCCAAGGCATGGAAAATTTCTTTGATGTTATCAAATACGTTTCTAGTCAATTAAGTCAAGAAGATGCTGAAGCTTTTCAAACATATAGAAACAACAGACTAGAAAAGGTTTCTTTGAATCTGTTGACTATTGGAGATAAAAAACACACTCCAAGTGTTAGTATAGATGATGAAATGAAAGATATATCTGAAAATGAATTGGGTCAATCACAGCAGCGATCTGATAATTCGGATCAATATGAGGAATCTGATTCTAAGAAAGCAAATTTAGAAATTGACCAAATTCTTCAAGAGATAGAAATGCTGGAGAAAACAAAGAACAATGGGACAAAATCAAATTCGGAAATAGTTCAACATACTCATAGCATGTTGGATCAATCCAAGCCCTCTCAAGTGAGAGACCTGGTGAATGAATGGGAAGAATTTTCTCAAGCAATAAAGACTTAAAAAGAAAAGCCAATATTGATCAAACATCAAGTTTTCAAACACTAGAACCTTCACAGAAGATAGTTGAAACTATTAATCCACTACAAAGAGTTCCAGAAGTTCATGACAAAGAAATCATACCAGCCTACCCTACAGATCAGATAGTTCTGCAGATTGAAGATATTCTGTCATTAGACATTTTCTACAGTCCTAGCTACAAAGTTGTGGTTAAAAGGAATAAAAGAAGAAGGATTGATGAAACAACTCCAAAACCAAAAAATTAATCAGTTGATGTACTTTGGAAGGATTCCTCAGATGATCCCACTGAACATCTAACCAAGTTATCACAATATGCATGGGCATATGCCACCTCTACTGTTGATAAAGCTACTGAAGTTAGAATATTGTTAAAAAAAAAGGAAGCCAAAGTACAAGAATTAGAACAGTTACTAAATGAAGAGAAATCCAAGTCCATTGAACAGATCAAAGTAAGCACAACTCAATTTCATGAAGATATTGAAAACCTCAAATTGAAGTCTCAAACAGAGCTTAATGAAAATCAAGTGCATCTGGAAAAAATAATGGTTGAATTACAGAATCAACCACAGTTAGAACAATTCATCAAAGAAGCACTTGATGTAAATACTATGTTAAAGAAAGAACAAGAAATATTTTGTCACCAAGCTTCTATGATTGATTCTTATTGTGATTCCAATAATATAATGATTTAGCAAATAGAAATTCAGAAATTGGAATGTGAAAGACTTGAAAAGAAAATCGAAGAACACATTCAATGGAAAATTTCAGACACAGGAAAACAAGCTAATCTACCACAAATAGATAAGCTACACAAAGAATTGTTATTCATGGAATGGAGAGAAAAAATTAATCAAGCAGAGAAAGCAGTAACCAAGACATCCAAGAAATCAAATGAGATTATTTAGTCTATATGTGATCAATTATTTAAAACAGAACTTATTAAAGAAAAAACGTCTAATGCGTTTTCAGGAACAAAGGAAGTAGAACTAAACTGGAGACAGAGAGCAGATACACAAGAGGAATTGATCAAAAAAGTTGATAAGTTTGATCAGGAAAATTACTGGAATTTTCTGATCAAACCTTACCATTAACATCAAACTCTTTAGGCTCTTACAGATTCAGCAAAAAGATCTCAGTCAGTAATTTCAAATGCTATTTTCAAGGGACAGATTTGGTCACGGATATCATAGCCAACTCAGCTTAAAGCAATGCTAGATATTTTTCAACTTCGTGATCACACTTAGAAAGAAAGGCAGGATTCGCAAAGTTAGGATTGTTTGTTCAAAGTTCCTAAATTACTGTTTAAGTTAAGTTTTTAGAGGAAGGTTGTTTGAAACCTCCTCTACATTTTTGTAATAATTTAATTTTAGTTTGTAGCTAGTTTAGTATTTAAACCCTTCTCATGCATTTAGAGAAGGGTCCAGAATTTTATTGAGAACATTTGCAAAGAATGCTTAATTGCAAGTAAGTTTGTGAATGCCTTGATAAAGTAATGGAACACGACATTTTCATTTATATATATCATTTTGTTGATCAATGTTGACGCACTTTTGTATTTTTTTGAAAGACTTATTGATAGAGGAGTTGAATGTGGCCTATTATTGCTAATCAGATGAACAAAGTAGTACACATCTGGTATTATTATCATGTATGCTAAATCTATTTTTGAATATTAGTGATGAATTCAGTTTTATGAATTATATATGAAATCGATTGTTTTTATCTGAAATATTAGTTGCACTATTGTACGATATAAAGATATAAATTGGTTTGTTTTATATATGATCATCAGATATATGCGATATATTTATCATTTTCTTTTGATTAACTATTTTTTCAAGAGAATCATCTTACAAAGTAATAACTCTATTAAATTTTTTATGATCTTCATCATCATATATTGAATAGATATCATTTTATATCGTATTAAATTAGTATTATCTCGGGTTAGATTAAATTAGGCTTAAATTCAAAGTTTTGCATTTTAGAATTAATTTATTTTAGTTTTTAGTAATTCTTCATGTAAATCCTTTGAGAGAAACCCAACAATCAAACAAAAAACCCAAATCTAGGAAAATGGTCCCATTATATCCAATCGGAGCCACTATCCCAAATGGAAAAGGAGTTGTCTTAAGGTCCGGACCGGGTGGTTATCCCCCTTGTTGGTTCCACAAATTTCTGAGGCCTCAACATTTTTGGCACTAGAAGGAGGGTGACTATGAATGGCATATAAGTCTAAACCTCAAACTAGAATCCCTCATAAGAGTCGATCTCCCGAAAATAATTCTACAACTTCCCAATTACACTCTAGATCGCCAACTCAGAAATCAGAAATAGTAGAAACCTTTCCATCATCTCCTGAAGTATCTCGACAGTCATCTGCTTCAGAATTCACTCCCGAGTCTCCCGAAGTTCAGTCTTTAATTCATAAATTAGAAGGAATATCTATTTCTGCTGAAAATTCTGTTAACCCAGAAGCTTCTGAGGAAAGTGTTACTTCTCTATTTAGAGAAACTAGTATATTAACTAGATCTAAAAGTGAGAAACTTGGAATTCCACCTTTTGAACTTCCAATTGAATCATTTCGCAAAAAAGTTCCTATATCCAAATCTAAGTCAGACACAAGTGAATTTACATCAAATTTCCCTTCAGTTACTTCTTCACATCCTCTGATTCAATCTCCATCTTCTCAGTCTTCCATTTCTTCTACTCAAACAATCAGTGTTGTTAAAAGTAGTATTGTTCCAGTTGTAAGTTCTTCATTCATTCCACCTACTTCTATATCTACTTCTATATCTTCACAAATTTCAAATCCAATTATGGTTAATCGACCTTGGACGAATCATGGTGTCGTATTAATAGCCAATCCAAATCCTCTTCCGAATCATCCAGAAAAATGGTTACCTAAATATAATCCAGATGATGGTCTTCCTACTAAAGAACATATCAATAATTTTATGTTAGCCATGAATATAAATGGAGTTTCCCATTAAGATATTATAGTTATATTGTTTCCTTATACTTTATAAGGATCTACAGGATCCTGGTATTTTTCACCTCCAGTAGGATCTATTGTCGATTGGGCAACTTTTGAACAAGTTTTCCTTGCAAAAATTGGATATGATAGAACTGTTGCATCCCTAATCAATGCTCTTTCCAATCTTAAAACAAATTCAGGGGAAATGATCAAATATTTCAACTCCAGATTTAACAAGTTATTAAACAAAATTCCAACTGCTTCCAAACCTATTGTTGACGTACAAATAGAATGGTATATTTCTTCTTTGCCTTCTAATACAGTTATTTTTGTAGATAGAGCTGGTAAAGCCACCTTTTAGAGAACATGAAAGAAGCTATTGTTGTAGAGAAAAGAATTTTATCATTAGAAAAATGTTCAAAAATAGAAGAGAGGAAATCCAAGAAAGTGACATTCAGTCAAGATTCAAAAAAGAAGGTCTTGAAAGATCCATTTAATCTTGAAGGCCTTCAAAATGTATTAAATACTATGTCAAATGATATGATTGAAATAAAGAAACAGGTTGGTGAAACCTCAACCCCTAAAAAATCATTTCGCTCATTTAAGAAAAACCCTTCTTCAACATCTCAACCTCCAAACGTAATTTTGAATGCTAAATATGATCAAGCTACTGAAGATCCCTCACCATCTTAACAAAAGCTAGAATCTGAGGAAGAAGTTAAATTAAATGGTTTATGGGATTTCATTCTTCCCACAGAGGAAGAAAGTGAAGCTATGCTTGTGTCTACAACAAGTAAATCTTCTTCTGATTCAACTGTATCAAATCAGAAACAAAAATCTCTCCCCACCAAGGAGAAAACCGCAGTCAGAAAATCTAAAATTGTTCAAACAGATTCTATTCCACCAGAGCCCAATACAACTTCTAAAAATTTTATAGTTTCAGATACAGTCGAATATAATATAGTTGAAAATATGAAAAATACTAAAGTAAATATTTCATTACACGAAATGACCAAACTCAAGCAACAGCAGAAAATTTTTCTTAGAGAATTCAAGGCAATCCCCATAGAACCTATACAACCACCAGTTATACCACAAGCTTCTAAAGATATAGGGAAACCTCCATCATCTATAAACAAATTAAATCCCAATGATCTGGTTTTAATTGGTGATAGATCTATTTCAGACACTCCTCCTTTACTTTTGACTTATGAGATTTTCAACAAAAATGTTCATAATTGTCTTATTGATTCAGGAGCTTCTTCAAACATTATGACAAGAACGATATGTACAAAATTGAATATTACTTCTCAAAATTTGGTTGTACATATAGTTCAGTTGCATAGAACAAGAGTTGAATTTATTGGAGAAATGTTGTCAGTATCCATTAGGTAATCATTTAATCCAAAGGTACTACAAGTAATTGATATCTTGGTCGCAGACATCCCTAAATTTTATGGTCTTATTTTAAGCAAGGATTGGTCTGAAAATTTAGATGGATATTTTTCCACTGATTGGTCACACATGTGGTTACCATACAATGGAAAACCAAATCAAATCAGAATTGAACATGAAAAATTCATGAAACGTACGTCATTGAACTAGAAGAATCAAATGAACCTGCAGCCTTCACCAATAATATCATAGGAAATTATTCAGCTGAATCATTTCTTGGATCATTCAATGCTCAGGTTTCACCTTTTTCAATAAACACTGCTATTTCTCAAATTGAAAACTTTTCTCAAACAGATGCTTCTAGATGTGTTAATCTTAGTAATCAAATTCCAAAACAACATTATTTTGGACTCTATACTTTGATGGTTCAAAATCAGAAGATGGTGCAGGAGCAGGTTGCATTTTAATTGATCCACAAGGAGAGAAGACAATGCTAGCTTGTAGACTCGAGTTTCAGTGTACAAATAATACTGTTGAATATGAAGCATTGATATAAGGTCTATATAAAGCTATAGAATTGAATGTTAAATATTTCTGAGTATATGGAGATTCTAAAATAATTGTTAGACAAGTCAGAAATATGATTCATTGTGTTTCAGGACATTTAAAACATTATCAAACCTTAGCTCATAATATTACTTCCCATTTTACTGCATTCATTATCTCTACAGTTCCTAGATTAAAAAATGCAAGTGTTGATTTACTTGCTAATGTAGCATCTAGACTCATACCAGCTAAATAACTTAGCCTAGATAGATTTTCAATTGAGTTAATTTTTAGGCCTTCCATTCCTGACAATATAACAAATTGGAGAGTATTTAATAATGATGCAGATATGGTAGAATTTCTTACATCTGACAAAGCTTATGAAGGTCAGATCATAGATGAACATGAACATAATTTACAGATTGAAGATAAACCAAATACTAATTCAATTCCCAAATCTGTAGTCAAAATGGAAGATCTCTATGATATGAAAGATAGGTTTAAGAAGGTAACCAATTCAAAAACTCACAGTTCTACTTTAAAGTTTGAATTGATTAATCTTGGTACACCAAAAAAACCTCAAAATATCAACTTAGGTCTTGGTTTAAAGCCTGAAGAAAGGATGTCATTCATTAAATTGCTGAAAACATATAAAGATGTCTTTTCATGGGATTATTCAGATCTTAAGACATATGATACTTCCATAATTCAGCATACCATACCTATGATCTCAAATGATAAGCCTGTTCAACAAAAACTGAGAAAAATTCATCCCAATTTAGAAATTCAAATTAAATATGAATTAAACAAAATGCTCAAAGCCAAAGTCATTTTTCCTGTTAGACATTCGAAATGGGTGTCAAACATGGTTCCAGTTCGAAAAAACAATGGATACATTAGGATTTTCATAAACTTTAGAAATTTAAATAAAGCTTGTTAGAAAGATAATTTTCCCTTACCCACTATGGAACAGATATTACAATCAGTTGCAGGATCTGAATTGATGTCTTTTCTCGACGGATTTTTAAGATACAATCAGATCATGGTACACCCAGATGATAAATTAAATACAATATTCAGAACAAAGTGGGGAACCTATGCATATCAAAAAATGCCTTTTGGACTGATTAATGCTGGTGCTACATTTCAACGTGCTATGGATATAGATTTCAGAGGATTAATCAATAGCTCAGTTGTTATATACTTAGATGACATTACTGTTTATTCTAAGCATATAAATAATCACATTAATCACCTAAAAAACATTTTTGAAAGATGTAGAAAATACGGTATTTCCTTGAATCCAAAGAAATGTTATTTCGCCTTATCAGAAGGTAAATTTTTGGGATTCATCATTTCTAAACAAGGAATCCATATCGATCCAGATAGGATTCAAGAAATTGAAAATATTCCTCTACCACACAATAAAAAAACGATGCAATCATTTTTAGGAAAAATTAATTTTGTAAAGAGGTTTGTTCCTGATTTTTCCCAAATCATCTTACTCCTACAATCAATGATCAAGAAAAATTCAATTTTTAAATGGGGAAAAGAACAGAGAAATTTTTTTGAGTTGATAAAAAAAGCCATCATTGAAGCTCCCTCCTTGAAAACTCTTGATTTTCTTAAAACATTTGTATATATACATTTTCTTCTGATACATCATACACAGCAGTTTTGACACAATTAAATAATCAAAAAAATGAAGCACCGATTGCGTTTTTTAGTTCTAACCTTCAAGGTGTTGAGTTAAATTATTCAATTGTGGAAAAACAAGCTTATGATGTGTTTAAAGCTTTGAAACATTTCAGACCTTTTCTCCTAAAAACACATACTAAAATAATAGTACCTTACTCAGCAGTAAGGCAATTATTAGTTCAACGGGAAGTAGGAGAAAAGAGAGCAAATTGGGTTATATCACTTCAAGAATATGATGTAGAGATAAATATGGCTAAAATTGTTAAAGGAAAAGGTCTTTTCAGGATGTTAACCGGAGCCTCTCATTTACCAACAAAAGAAGATCAATCGAATGAAATACAACTTTCTGAGGTAAGCCTAAACGATTCACAATCACAATATGCTAATTTGAAATTTTTCTTGAAAAATGGATATGCTCCATTATATCTCAATTATACAGCAAAGCGTGATCTGAGACTTAAAGCAAATCAATATCAACTCATAGATGGTGTGTTATTTAGGAGAAATTATGATTCTGTATTATTGAGATGTTTAGAAAAAACTGAAGCTGAAAAAGTAATGCAGGAATTACATGATGGACTAGCTGGAGATCATTTCGGAGGAAACACTACAGCTCATAAAATATTTCATGTTGGTTATTATTGGCCAACTCTGTTTAAATATGCACATGAATATGCAAGAAAATGAAAAGTATATCAATCTGCAGCAGGAAGAGAAAGGAAAGCAACATTTCCATTACAGCCAATAAATATCCAACAACCATTTGAACAATGGGGGTTAGATATTATAGGTGAAATAACTCCTAACTCTTCAAAACAACACAGGTATATTCTAACTACAACTAATTACTTCACAAAATGGGTAGAAGCTATCCCATTGAAGGTGGTTAATACACAGAGTATTACATATTTTATTGATTAGTTTATAATCACCAGGTTTGGTCTCCCATCAGCTTTGATATTTGATAATGCATCTTACTTTTCTGGAAATGTCATGATAGAATTTTCTTTGAAAAGAGGTTTTAAATTAAAATACTCAGTTAACTATTACCCGCAAGGTAATGGATTAGCTGAATCTACAAATAAAAACCTTACTAGAATCATTAAATGAACTATAAAACAAAATCATAAAAATTGGCATAAAGCACTACTATTTTCTCTTTGGGTAGATAGAATCACCCACAAAGCTTCAATAGGTACTTCTCCATTTGTGTTAGTTTATGGGAAAGAAGCAGTTTTACCCACAAACGTAACAATACCATCATTTTCTTTAGTACAGTTTATTGAAGAGAATCCTTCCTCTTCCCTTCAACTTGGACAAGATCAAATTCTTAAATTAGAAGAAGAAAGAGAAAAATCCAAAGAAACTCATATACATCATCAACAAATAATAAAAGCTTCATTTGATTCAATTTCTGCCAGTCCAAAGAATTTTCAAATTGGTGATTTGGTATTGAAGTGGGACAAAATGCATGAGCAAAAGGGTAAACACACAAAGTTTCAAAAACTTTGGCTAGGTCCATTTCAAATAATTGAAGAAATAGGCCCATCAACATTTTTGTTGCAAGATTTAACAGGCAAAAATGATTGTTTGCCTGTTAATGGGAAAATTTTGAAAAAATATTTCTCATGGGAGGTAATCCCTTATATCCTTGTATATTAAAATCTTTTGTTTTTTCTTGCAAAAATAAAAGCTTGATTAGTACTGATAGTTGGCCTTTCAAAACAAACCTCAGATAAATTTCTTTTGATTTTTATTTTTACATATAAAAAATGAAAATGTTAAAGAAGGAAAATTGAAAGATTTAGAGAGGCAGATTGATTCTATCTTTCTAAAAAATGGAATTTCAACAAAACAGTTATTTGTTTTGATGAACTCTCATTTTTATATAGCGTGAATATTATTTTATCAGTCCATAAAAGAAATTTTAATATAGTAAGAAACCTTCTTGCAGAAAGGAAATTTAAAAATTGACATTATCATCTAGTATCTTAAAAGGACCTATGATTCATCCCATCCGGAAAATCTATAAGTTTTCAAAAGGAATTCAAAAGAAAATAAAAAGAAATGATTTGAAGAAAAGCTTAAAAGATAATAAGTCTCATCACGAGCTTGTTTACCATGTTCATAAAGAAATAGTTAAACTGACATTACTAATATTGTCTACCAAAACAGTGTAATGACTTGAGATTATATCATAAAGACAAGGGGTCTCATCAAGAGCCAGCTTGATCAGTTTAATTACTATTTGTGAATGGCATTGCCATTATTTGGTTACCAAACCAAGATAATGGCTTTTAAGCAGATAAAAATATATAAGATAAATTTTTCATAAATTAGAATTTACTTATGAAAATTATGAGAAATACTAGATGGAAAGATGGATCATAGTTGGGTAAAAGGTAACCCTGCCAAAAGCTTAATATTTCCTATTGGAACAGAGCTTTATCTGTGATGAAAAGAGTAAACTTATATAAAACTGATCTGCAAAAGGTTATTTACTTTATCCTTTTTAAACTAAGTAAGGACTGATATAGATTTTCATACTTATATCTTTATAGAGGAATTCTCATGAATAAATGAATAAAAGAAATTTTCATTGTTTGGAAAAGATATTATTTATTTGAAATTTCCTTCCTTTAAATATTTTGATTTCAAAAAAGGTTTATAATTTTCAAAAAAAATTATCAGAGAGATCTGGTTCATCCAAGTGAATCGCCAATTGTTGTGCTATACAACAACTCCCCCATTTATTTTTATAAATAGGAACCCTTTAAAAATGAAATAGGAAATTATTTTTATTTGCTAAAACAAAAAACTTAGAAAATAAATTTTTTGTTCTTTTCCTTTAAAAAGCGCATCGCATATTACATATCTTATTTCAAAAAATAATTATAAAACGTAAGATATGCGAACTGCGAAATGCACTCGAAGCCTTTCTAAAACAAATAATTAAAAAACCTTTTAAAAATATCAAAATAACCATTTCATTCTTCCTTTTTCACATCGCATTTTAATTAATCAACAAAGATAGGAAATTATTTTTATTTGCTAAAACAAAAAACTTAGAAAATAATTTTTTTGTTCTTTTCCTTTAAAAAGCGCATCGCATATTACATATCTTATTTCAAAAAAGAATTATAAAACGTAAGATATGCGAACTGCGAAATGCACTCGAAGCCTTTCTAAAACAAATAATTAAAAAACCTTGTAAAAATATCAAAATAACCATTTCATTCTTCCTTTTTCGCATCGCATTTTAATTAATAAACAAAGCCATAAGAAGAAAATGATATAAGTCGCGATACCCGCGGACCCGACATACAGATAAACTAGGTAATATAAAACCTTTCGCGACTGCATCCACTTTAAGTTTTTCGCATTTCACATCTAGCGCAACTTATAATATACATTCAAACGTTATCTTATAAAATTTGTGATCTGTGATTTGCGCAAATCGCATTTCGCAACCTTTAAAGATTAAGTATCGCGAAATATTATAAGAAATAATTGTGAAATGTGTATTAAATGAATTCAACGTGTGAAAACAACTCATGTCCTATCAAATGAAATTTAAGATCTTAACGGCTTTAAAACGATTGATAGATCTTACGTGCGAAGCCATGTGATATATTAAATTAGGAATTATGAAAGATGATTTATAGATTGACATCTTCTCGCGTGCATTAGAAGTAAATGATTGATTTACTCTTATGAGACTCCTTATATGCTAAATTTTCTCTGCTCTCAGGAAATCAATTATTTGGTTGAAGAAGTTCAAAATAAGAAAAAGAGGCAAGGAAATTTCTCAAACATCATCCACAGAAGACACAGATATGTCTTCATTATTTTCAAACACTGTCTGCAACAAATACTATGGTAGTTCGTCATGGGAGGAAATGTACAAACTCTTCAAAGATGAAGGACCAAGGATGATAGACAAAGTTTCTGCTACAGGCACTGATTCGACCTCTAATGCAACCCTTGTTTATGTTGCATGCTCGCACATTCATAGAACAGTAGTGAGACCAAATACTCTTCCTTATACAGACATGGTCAAGTGGGAAATTTACCACTTAAACATTGAATATAGAATTTTCAAGAATTCGAGAGGAGAGATTATGGGTTCTTTCAAAGCAGAAGATTTAGTAGCAATGTATCATCTACCAACCCCGCAACAGAGATATGACAATAAGTATGTGCAAAATTTCAAAGAAAAACATCCATATCTTATCAAAGTCATCCATGAATGGAAGGACAATGAATGTAAATTGAAGCAAGACAAGTCTGGTACATACCTAATTGCACAAATTCCTAATCCTTATTGTTATGCTGCAGGTATGTTGTGTAGAATATTTTCCAAGCCTGATAGTACTAGATTTTCAAGAGATTGGGTTCCCCCAATTGACGTAATCATCAATTCTTCTATCCTAAATTGGGCAGACATTCTATCCAATTACCTAGCCAAACATATCACTGAATATAGGAATAAAAGAAGTGTTTCGCTCAAATAAATACCTTCATTTTATATGTCTGCTTATGTTATGGAGGCCATTTGTTTTACTTCTAATTTTCCTACCATGGGTTGGAAATGGACCACCAAAAACCCTACCCCGATTCATATCTACCATAGATAACTCTGGGATTCCGAGTTCCACTTATACTTTTATAAAATCTGCTACGGAGTCATATTGCCTATGCATCAAATGATTTTCAACAAAAAGGCTCCAAGGGTTTCTGAAGAAGCCAATGTAGATATCCTTCCCATAGCAAGATGGTTTGTTGAAGAAAATTACACATATATTAGAGTATTTGGGATTTATGCTTCTCCCCATGTTTTACCTTACTATGTTCCAAACAAATTACTTGCAAAAGAAATAGGATATCAGCTTGTCAATGGTGTCACAAAGCAGTTGAAAGATGGTAAAAAGGCTATTTGGCCTACTTTCCCTCTACAGTGTGGTACCTTTGCTTTAGCTAATATTGGTCATACATACAAAGAAGTTCCTAAGATTTAGTTGTTGAAATTGACATTTATGCCAGGAAGATTATATGATCCCAATGATGTGATTAAAAATTACATCACAGAGCTAAAAATGAAGCCTTTTATAAAGGAAGAAGATAAATTTGATGATTTCTTCCAAGGCATGGAAAATTTCTCTGATGTTATCAAATACGTTTCTATTCAATTAAGTCAAGAAGATGTTGAAGCTTTTCAAACATATAGAAACAACAGACTAGAAAAGGTACATTTGAATCTGTTAACTATTGGAGATAAAAAACATGCTCCAAGTGTTAGTATAGATGATGAAATGAAAGATATATCTGAAAATGAATTAGGTCAATCATAGCAGCAGTCTGATAATTCGTATCAATCTGAGGAATCCGAATCTAAGAAAGAAAATTCAGAAATTGACCAAATTCTTCAAGAGATAGAAGTGCTGGAGAAAACAAAGAACAAAGGGACAAAATAAAATTCAGAAACAGTTCAACGTACTCATAGCATGTTGGATCAATCCAAGCCCTCTCAAGTGATAGACCTGGTGAATGAATGGGAAGAATTTTCACAAGCAATAAAGACTTAAAAAGAAAAACCCAATATTGATCAGACATCAAGCTTTCAAACACCAGAACCTTCACATAAAATAGTTGAAACTGTTAATCCGCTACAAAGAGTTCCAGCAGTGCATGACAAAGAAATCATATTAGCCTACCCTACAGATCAGGTAGTTCTTCAGATTGAAGATATTCCGTCATTAGACATTTTCTACAGTCCTAGCTACAAAGTTGTGGTTAAAAGGAATAAAAGAAGAAGGATTGATGAAACAAATCCAAAACCAACATATGAATCAGTTGATGTACTTTGGAAGGATTCCTCAGATGATCCCACTCAACATCTAACCAAGTTATCACAATATACAGGGGCATATGCCACCGCTACTGTCAATAAAGCTACTGAGGTTAGAATATTGTTGAAACAAAAGGAAGCCAAAGTACAAGAATTAGAACAGTTACTAAATGAAGAGAAATTCAAGTCCATTGAACAGATCAAAATAAGCACAGATCAATTTCATGAAGATATTGAAAACCTCAATTGAAGCCTCAGACAGAGCTTAATGAAAAGCAAGCACATCTGGAAAAAGTAATGGCTGAATTACAGAATCAACCACAGTTAGAACAATTCATCAAATAAGCACTTGATGTAAATACTATGTTAAAGAAAGAACAAGAAATTCTTTGTCACCAAGCTTCTATGATTGATTCTTATTGTGATTCCAATAAGATAATGATTCAGCAAATGGAAATTCAGAAATTGGAATGTGAAAGACTTGAAAAGAAAACCAAAGAACACATTCAATGGAAAATTTCAGACACAGGAAAACAAGCTAATCTACCACAAATAGATAAGCTACACAAAGAATTGTTATTCACAGAATGGAGAGCATAAATTAATCAAGCAGAGAAAGCAGCAACCAAGACATCCAAGAAATCAAATGAGATTATTCAGTCTATATGTGATCAATTATTTAAAACAAAACTTCTTAAAGAAAACACGCCTGATGTGTTTTCAGGAACAAAGGAAGTAGAACTAAAGTGGAGATAGAGAGAAGATACACAAGAGGAATTGATCAAAAAATTTGATAAGTTTGATCAGGAAAATTACTGGAATTTTCTGATCAAACCTTACCATCAACATCAAACTCTTCAGTCCCTTACAAATTCAGCAAAAAGATCTCAGTCAATAATTTCAAATGCTATTTTCAAGGGACAGATTCGGTCACGGATATCACAGCCAGCTCAGCTTAAAGCAATGCTAGATATTTGTCAACTTCATGATCACACTCAGAAATAAAGGCAGGATTCGCAAAGTTAGGATTGTTAGTTCAAAGTTCCTAGATTATTGTTTAAGTTAAGTTTTTAGAGGAAGGTTGTTTGAGACCTCCTCTACATTTTTGTAATAATTTAATTTTAGTTTGTAGCTAGTTTAGTATTTAAACCCTTCTCATGCATTTAGAGAAATGTCCATAATTTTATTGAGAACATTTGAAAAGAATGCTTAATTGTAAGTAAGTTTGTGAATGCCTTGATAAAGTAATGGAACACGGCCTTTTCAGTTATATATATCATTTTGTTGATCAATGTTGATGCACTTTTGTATTCTTTGAAAGACTTATTGATAGAGGAGTTGAATGTGGCCTATTATAGTTGATCAGACGAACAGAGCAGTACACATCTGGTACTATTATCATGTATGCTAAATCTGTTTTTGAATATTTGTGATGAATTCAGTTTTTATGAATTATACATGAAATCGATTGTTTTTATCTGAAATATCAGTTGCACTATTGTATGATATAAAGACAGAAATTGGTTTTTTTTATATATGATCATCAGATATATGCGATATATTTCTCATTTTCTTTTCTTTTTCAAGAGAATCGTCTTACAAAGTAATAACTCTATTAAATTTGTGATGATCTTCATCATCACAGATTAAATAGATATCATTTTAGATCGCATTAAATTAGTAATATCTCAGGTTAGATTAAATTAGGCTTAAATTCAAAGTTTTTCATTTTAGAATTAATTTGTTTTAGTTTTTATCAATTCTTCATGTAAATCCTTTGAGATAAACCCAACAATCAAACAAAAAACCCAAATTTGGGAAATTGGTCCCATTATATCCAGTTGAAGCCACTATCCCAAACAAAAAAGGAGATGTCTTAAGGTCTGGACCGGGTGGTTATCCCCTTTGTTGTTGCCACAGATTTCTGAGGCCTCAACACATTTATAATGAGATTTATAGCATTCCTTGATTAGTTAGATAGGTTGTAATTGTTTTATGTTTGTCGTGGTTTTACGCTTGTCATGGTGTCTTGTCCTTCTCACACTTTTAATGTTTTCTTAAACTAGAATAGATTCGAAGAAAGGTCTAGATGATTTAATACTTGACCCTTACCCTTGGTTTTTTTTGCATGTGATATTGAAGTTGTCGATATGGCTGTTGAAGCTGTCTTTGGTGGTTGTGAAGCTGCTACTAAATCTACATGTGATAATATGTTGGAGTTCCTATTGCTGATAGCCTTGAATCTAGATGTCTTCTAGGGTTTCTTTTGTTGTTTTTGTTGTTGCTTCACATTTCTTACTTAAATGTTGTTGCTGAGATGTTCATGATGTGAGTGTTGTAGTTGATGATTTTTTTTATGCTCAAGTCTTCATAGCATGATGATTTTTTTTTACTGATAAAGTGTTTTGTGTGTGCATTCTTCTCCCAATGTTCAATATTCTGCTAGTGGATTGGATGGACAGCTTCCTGAGGAGGGTGTGCTCTTCTCAATTTTAGAAATGGCTTCATGATGCTCAAGGTGGCTGGATCTTTTGCTCTGTGGTTAAAAAAAGAATTGATGTTGAATTTTAATGTGACTGTACGGGGTGCTCAGGACAACTGTCTTGTAGCAAAATTTATTTAGGCATAGCTCTCAAATGGTATATCAGATTGACCTGAAATTTTTTTAGAATATTACTATCATCCTTATGCACCTCCCCATAAAAAATCTCAACCATTGGATGCACGAATATCGAGAAAAATAATAATGGTTGTAGGTGATGGAGGTCGATTTCTCACAAAATTTGCACCAAAAATTGCGGAAATTGTTTGAGCATGTTACATCATATATATGCATCTCCCCATGAAACATATCGGCAAATGGATGCATGGTTCTTGAGATATAATAAAAACAATTTTCTGCTAAAAACTATTTTAGGACAACCCCCTTGTAGCATACTTGTTTTAGGAATAACTCTCAAAAAGTAGACTGTATTGACCTAAAAATTTTTGAGAATACTAATATCATCCCTATGCACCTCCCCATAACAAATCTCAACCATTGGATACACAAATCTCGAGAAACATTAAAAATGGTTGTAGTTGATGGAGGTAAATTTCTCACAAAGCGTGTATCAAAATGTGTTGAAATTTCTTGAGCATGTTACCATCGTCTATATGCATCACTCCATGAAACAGGTCGGGAAATGGATACATGGTTTTTGAGATATTATAAAAATAATTTTCTGCTAAAACTAGGGGTTTCCTGTAGCAAAAACAAGGTTTCATGTAACATTTTAGGATAGTGATGAAAATGAATGAAAAAAAGCTTGGAAATGATGGGTGGATGTTGGAAATGGATGAGGGTGATGGATTGGCATGACCTAGGTCCTTTTGGATAATCTGAGCAAAGGAGGAGGAAGTTCAAGCTTGAATTCCTTTGACTAGGCTTTTGACCAACTTTTTATTTTAGTGCCAATATGTTTTTTTGTTGTTTCCAAAGGTTGGAGAGCACCTGCATTCATTAGAGAGAGATACATGGAGAAAATGCATTATTTTTCTTTTCATTTTTTCACTTTTTTTTTTCTTTAGGCCTGCTAGCTGCCTCAATGAGGTTTTCAACTAGTAGGTCTGCCTAGGCACCTCAAAGGAGGTTTTCACCTAGGATGTTTTATTTTTCTCTTATTTTCTTTTCTTTCCAACCCATTGACCACCTCATGGAGGTTTTCAATCAGTGATCCAATCTCAGGCACCTTAAAAAAGGTTTTCACCTGAGATTTTATTCTTTTTCCTTTTTTTCTCTTTTTCCATTTTTAATTTTTTCTATCCTACTCTACTTGAAAAAACAAAACCTCTTTCAAGTATAGGAATAATTCCAATGGAGCCATGTGCACATAAAGATGAAAAATAAAATCATGTGTACACTTGAAATACATGCCTTGACATGTACCCAAATATGAGGTACCAACTTCTTTGACTGAGATGATAACAAGTACCGTTGAATAAGAGTGTGTTGTTACAATTTAATGACTGTCTGGAACCATATTTCAATATAGATTTGATTCCCTTGGTTCACTTGCTGATTTGGATCATCTTGGATGTCCTTTCTACCATGAAATTCAAATCTTCCTCTTTTTGTTGATTTATCTCTTGAACACATGGAGGATCTGATGGCAAACCTAAGGGAATCTTCTCAGTCTCTGATTTTGATGTCTTCTCTCTATCAAATGCAGCCCATGAATCTTTGATCTCCTCATTTGAATATTCTTCTGGATGTTTTCCTTTAATGGCATCAATAGAATTTGTTTTTTGCAACACTCTTCATGAGCTAATATGGATACCATTTAGATCGAGAGGAGATGTTTGGAAGTGTTGTAGCTCAGCATTGTAAGTGGGTTGAGTTACTTCTTTGTATGGGTTTGGAAATGGTGGTACAGGTAGTTGAGTGGGAGTGGATATATGAGATGGATGTGGTTGAGGTTGTGGTTGTGGTGGAGGTGAATGGTATGGATAGCATGGATTTGGGTATGGAGGATATTGAGGAAAATATTGAGGATATTGTGGATTTCTTCCATAAGGTTCTTGCCAACCTTGTTGCCAAGATTGGTTTTGGGGTTGATATGGCCAAGGTTTCCAAGGAAAGAGTGTGTTCCAATTACTTGAATATGGCTGTGAATAAGCTTGAATTTTTTAATTAGATCCTTGCATCATATCAAGTTGACTAGGTTTCCATGGTCTTCTTGGAGCTACATAACATAGCTTCTTTGGTGGATTGACTCGCTCCATTGTCTTCTTGGTAAAATTCTTTAAACCTTGGTAAGGATGGACAATATTTAGTAGCATATGATTATGCATGGATAACACAAATATTAGCATATTCTTTTTTCTCATTTTGAATTCTTAACATTTCTACATGTTCACTTAGATTGCTAAGAATTTTTTTTTTAAAGTTATCAAGCAAATTTTTAAGTTCATCTTGACTTGCCAATGTTGATGTTGATTTACTTACTCTTGTCCTTGCTCTTGATATGTGCTTGTATGTTTCACAAATTTATTCAAATGATAATTGGTATACATCTCCTCTACTCATGAGATCAAGGAGATCGATCCACTCATCCCTAATTGTTCTAAGTAAGAGGGTTTTTAGTGTGTCAAATCCTAAATGTTGTAATTTTTCCCTCTTAACATTAAACATGAACCTATCTATTAGATCTTCAAGGCTCTCATCTTGTTTTTTATTCATACTAAATATGTCTTCCTTAAGATCATGATCTTTGTATTTTTCTAGAAACATCTTTTGCATATCATTCCATGATCTTATTGAATTATTACCTAGACTCAAGAACCATTTAAGAGCTCTATCCTTCAATGTTGCAGGAAACAATCTCAATATTTGAGTATGTGATAAGTAGCCATAAGATCTACAAAATATTTCAAATTAAAAGAGAAAGGTTTATGGATCCAGTAACCTCATACCATGGAATTTGGGAAGGAAAGATGGAGAGATGATCTTCATATGCACATTGACATTAGTATCTTAAATGGGAAATCCAAGAGGATATTCTTCATTGTCATCATCTCCATCCATTTATTCTACCTTTTCTGCCACCTCTTCTTATTGTACCTGAAAAATTGGATGTTGATGTGGTTCTTACTACACCACGTGATCAAATGGGGGGGTTGGTGTTGGAGAATTATTTTTAAATAATTTTTGAATAAGAATGCTAATGCAATGCAATTTCTGTTTTGAAATGAAATATGCCTAATGCAATTTTTTTTGGTTTTTCAGAAAGAAAATAAATGAATTAGCTAGGGAATAAAAAAATGCACACTTTGACGCCTCCCTGGAAAGGGCGCCAAAAAGTGATGATCCAGAGTATTGCAACAAGAATGTTGCAACTCCCAAGGCTACCAACTTTAATTATCAACCCGGGGTTCGTACAAACTTAAGAGGTATCGGCACTATATGTGCAGCATACAATGTGTCCTTATTTTTTTGATCTAATATAATGGAGGGAATGTCATGAAATCAAAGCCTAAACTAATTGCAGAAATGGAAGTGTTGCTTTGAAAATAAATTATTCCTAGGAAAGAGTAACAATTTGCAATTAAAATCCTAAGAGCATGAATTCAAATAAAAAGGCCTAATCTAATTTGTGAAGATGAATGCCCTAAGTGGTGTTTATTCTTCCTCAAACATGTACTTAGATCCTAGGGGTCATGATTCAAGCCTGAGAGACGAAAACCAACCTTTGGGAACAAATATGATCAATTTTACACATGTTACAAGAGTGTTACATACAACTCTGTTTTTGCTACAGGCAAGTGTGTTTTGGAAATAACTCACCGATTGAATAAGTAAATTAAATGAAAATGGGATGGGACAATTTTTTTTATTAATTATGATGTCTTGGGTCTCCATTACAAGTGGAATCACTTCAAAATACCCCTATTCACATGTGCTAAAAAATAGCATAATATTACTACTCTAAAATCTGGAAATTCAAGAACTAGTGAGCTAGTTAATATATCAAATTCCTAACCTAATAAAGTTAAAATGAAATGGGGTAAATTTTGTATCAACTTTAACATTACTATGACCTAATCCAAGTGGAATAAATTCAAATGGATCTCATTAACTGCTTCTAAAAAATAGCAGAAATTTACTACTATTTTGCTACAAGGCATTTCCAGAAATCTTATATTCGTGAACTAGTAACCAAATTCAAGTAGATTAATGATTAAAATTACCTTCCAAAGTTATTGTAAGGATGAATAATACTTTTGAACATATAAAAAACCTACAAAATAACTCACTTAAATCATCTAACTCAATCCTAAAACAAGAAAAAGAAACAATACTAAATACAGAAATCTACAATATAGAATAAGAGATGCATGTGAATAAGAAGGGAAAAAAACATAAATAAATTGTGCAGGAGGACTTTGAGGCTCCTGGGATCGCCAAGACCAAGGAGGCTTAGAGTCCTGTGGAAGAAACTAAGCCTTAGAATCTAAAAATGGCAGCAATCTTCATTATTTGAATCAATCCAAGTACATCCCTGCAAGAAAAGAAAGTGAAGCTACTAGAAGAAAAGTTTTCTCCACAATAAGACTAAACAATACATGCCCCCAGAGGCCAATTCGAATTGGTACCTATACAAAATGGTGAGGAAGAATTCTCCTTGAAAGGAGGAAGCTTTCCCCCCCAAATCCCTCAAATTATGGATCTAGTTCCCAACACTAGGAGTTTGCAGTAAATGACAGGGAACACATTCCTATATTTTCTCAATAATCGGAGTTCCATAATATCTCCAAAATTTCTCAATTATTTCATGATATTTTTTTCATTTATTCTCCAATCTTGATCCTCCAGGAGTAGGGAGAAAGTCCCTAAATTATCTCCTTCTCCCAATCTTCATAATCTGCCTGATATTCTCACAATATCCTTCAAAAATAAATAATATTAGGCACAAATATGCAGTTATCTCTAAACCTTCCTAAGAACATATTAAAGCATTAAAAAACATTGTTAAGTGTAGAAGGAGAGATTTAATATATCTTTTATGTGCCTAATAAAGGTTAGATGGGCCTTAATTTATGTCTAATTTAGAGGCCTGTCACCTTCCAAGGGGAAAACCCAGAAAATGCTTCTCTTCTTCTTTAGAATTTTCTTAGAAAAGAGACTTTCAAGACCCAAAGACCAAAACCAATAAACCCTCCAAGCCCTAATCCAGCACCCAGGAATATCTTCCTTGAGATAGCTTCAGAACTTCGATATTCACTTCCTTGATGCTACAACATTGGCCCTTGCAACAGAATTTTGGCCCTGCAATTTTGGCCTTCTGCAATTGCTTCAGAATTTTGGCTTCTTGCAACTGGAAACTTCACAAGCCTTAGTAAAACAAGGAAAGAGATTCTTTGATAGACTTCAACTTCTTCTCTTATTCTTTATCCTCCTAGCTAATCTTCACTTTTGGTATTACAGATCAAATTTTCTTGAGATGGATGACCAAATGAGTCGAGATTCACTCCTTTATTTAGCCTTTCTTGATGGTCGAATTCCCTCCCTTTAGGCTGACTTGGTCTTGGGATTATCCATGGATTTTTCTTGAAAAAATAAATATTTTCCTACATTACAATTAGTCCAAATGGGACTATGATACATGACCAATATCATTCTTTATCCTAGAAATACCTAGATGACCTAAAAGCACGAAGAAAAATCTTTTGACTCAAACTTGAATATAAAACCCATACTCCAAAAATAAAATAAAATTTCTTCTTTTTTTCCTTTTCTTTCATTATAAAGAATATACAATGTCATGATTACAATGAAGACCGAACCTAGTTACAAATTTTCAGCATGTCATCCGGTTTTACTTCTTATCTCCTTTATCGCAATTGCACTGGATCAACAGGATTAATACAAAAGAGGTGGTGGTGGTAAAAACTAACCGAGGGGTTCTCATGCTCAGCAACTAGTTGATTACTCAACTAGATTATAGAGGGCACAAATCCCGTAAACCATTAGAGATCAGTTGCAAGCAGTGGAGTCCAATCTAGCTAGTGAGTGCAATTGCTTGTCAAATTCTTGGCAGTAGTGGAGGCTTGGGTGTTGAAATTTGGGCATAATTGTGGCCGAAATAACCAGTATGTGTGCATGATAAACCTTTATTGATGTATGAAGTTTCTCCTAGGCTATGTCCTACTTGACAAGAATGACGCTAAGGAAGAAATTATTTTGGCATTGGATGATATGGTGTTGCATTTGAATTAAATGAATAACAGGTTAATGCAGATAGAAGAGAGCATAGATCCAATGCCTAGACTAAGCAGTCATAGCTTTGTTGAACTTGTGTCCTTCCGGCCAGCATCATCAGCAGAATAGTCTGTTATCTATTTATTCCAATTTGGTGGGTGAACTCAATCAATCTCTCTCATAGTATGTCAGTAAAATGTATCAATCAATATGTTCATATGTAAACAACGTGGCGCAATCCAATGTATTCTGGTGGGAACTTGGGGGACTTCTCCTTCTGTCTCGACCATGGATGGGGAACTTATTTCCTGTTTGTTGTTGTTAACTTGGCTCAATCCCTCTAATCTGTACCTTTTGAGGTAAATGCATCCAACTCTTCCTAGTTTACTTGAAGTTGTGTTGTTCTCTATCATTTTTGTTTAGTAGCAAGTCTCATAAAGTTATGATGCATTATCTAAATGGTTCTTATGTAGCCCTATGGAATAATAGTATGCTAGACGGTTAGTTTTGGTTAGTTTTTTTTCAAGGACTAATAGTCTTTTGTTTTGTTAGTGGTTTGATTTCCATGTGACAAATGCATTTATAGTTAAAGAAGGCAATAATTAATATAATAGTTTAAAAAAACAAATAAAAACTTAAAAATATAGTTTAATATTTTAAGACCCTATACTAATATTTCACTTGGCAAGCCCGTGTTATGTAAACGTATGTGAGTGATTAGGTGGTTTGTTGTCCCTCGTATCTAGACTTGTGTATCATTCTTAGAACAAGGCAATTATACCTGAGGTTTATAGTGGTAGAGTGAAATCAACCCTACATCAAATGATTCCCCATATATATATATATATAAACATTATTATATATATAAACATGATATAATAATGTTTCCGTAAAAACTTTAAAACAATTAAGAAAAAAGCTTAAGGATATATAAAAAGAAAACATGGTAATATTAGAAATGTTTTTTTAATAATGTTTAGAGTTTAAAAAATATATCTATTAAATTTATTTTGATATAATATTGCACATATATTAAAATATAGATTAGAATGAAAAAATTGATTGACTGAATTTACAAAACATGTAAGGAAAAAGAAAGGAGATCTGGCTTTATTGTAAAAGAAAAGGCATGGATCTTATAAGCATAAAAAGTTCAGCAACATATAGATAGGGAGTGTGTGATTACAGTATGAGAAATCTCTAAAATTCCTCTAAATAATCAATTTAGAGCTGTTGAGGCATCTCAAACACTTACATGGTTTGAAAAAAATGCTTAAGAGTAGACAGGTATCAAATTATCCTTTGAAATGAAAAGTACTGGTTTGAAAAAAAATGCTTAACGGATATCCTACTGTTACCATAGTAGAACAGGTATCAAATTATCATTTGAAATGAATGAAAAGTACTGGTTTGAAAAAAAATGCTTAAGCCGTTACCATAGTAGAACGGGTATCAAATTATCCTTTGAAATGAAAATTACTGGTGTGAAAAAAAATGCTGAAGTTGTTACCATAGTAGAACGGGTATCAAATTATTTTTGAAATGAAAAGTACAGGAAGTGTTAGAATGAATATATTAAGTATATTTAATTTCTTTAAATTTTTTTTATTACGCTTTCAATAATTTAGTATAATGAGATATATGTAGGTGTAAATGTTAGTAAAATTTAGTATTTAACATGTCTATATCAGCTTTATTAAAAAATAATGAAAAGTGAAAAGTAATATAGAATGTAATATGAGGGATATTGTAGTGCCAATAGATAAATAAGTGTAAATATTTAAATCTTGCTTCAATTAATAATAAAAAGTTGAAAATATTAAAATTCAATTTGTTGAGGTGAGAGGCGTATTCTACAGCCCATTGTGAAGGGATGTGTAAATTTGTTTGTCAATCTATTCCCCTTTAAAATAAAAATAAAAATTATGAGATGTGTAAATCTGTGTATCCATTATTTCCTCTTTAAAATAAAAATAAAAATAAAAATTATGGGATATGTAAGGTTGTCTGTCAGTTCCGTTCCCTTTTAAAATAAAAATAAAAATGATGTTCTAAATAAAATAATAATAATAATAAATGAATATGTTGTAAAGAAATTAGAAGTAAAAAAAAAAATTGTGCGAGTAAGATGTCTAAATCTTATACTTTTCAAAATTATTTCAACAAAAAATGTAAATAAATCATTTGAATATCTATGTTAACTATTTTTTGTCCATATCAACTTAATATATATCTATATATAGAAAAAAATCTTGTTAAAATAAATTATTTTAATGTTTTATAAAAAATAAAAAATAAATAAAAAAATTCAATGTGGGTTATCAATAAAATATTTTAATGCAAACTAATATTCACATATACTTAAAAATCTATTAATAATAAAAATCCATTTTAATTTGTGTGATTAAATGTCTAGATGTTTTTATTTGGTCCTATATATACTTTATTTAGAATTCACAAAAACAATTTAAGCAACAAAAAATAATAACACATTGTATTTTGCACTCTAAAGAAGTTTACACATGAAGAAATTTGATCCCTTTTTGCTTATGTTAAATCTATGTTATATTGTAATTTTGTTTTACAGGGTAACTTATTCCCTCCAAGTCAAGTTGGGAAAAATTGCATAAATAATTATCACTTACATTGGTCAATGCAAAATTAATAGTGGTCAATAAACAAATCATCTTATAGTCTTCCTTTGGTAGGAACTAATAAATTGAGATGTCAAGTGAATAAGAAAATTGTTTGCTCAGGGGAAGAAGCACTTGCATAAATTTTGGTGACTAGTAACCACTAGTAAGTCTACACAATTACAGTTGTACTCCTACATAAGTGTTGAGGAAAACATAAATAATGGTAGGAAGTAACTACTAGTAAGCATATTTATTTTCATTCAATTCCTATCAATTTTTTATGCAAAGACTTCTAATTATATTGGGAATTAATTGATGGTAAATATGTTATTTACTTTAATATAAGAGATTTTTTAATTTTTAATGGTTTTCTTGCAAAGCTTAACAATAAAAAATCACTATCCAAATGTCTAAAAATCATGCATGAATATTGCAACCATGTTCATAAATTATGATATAAAATATATAACACACTTATCCACATGCATTTATAATGTGCAAAGGCTACAATAAAACCTTCAAGTTATAGTCCAATAAAATATTTGAAAATTAGTTTTTTAGTAATATTGAAAAAAAAAAATTGTTTTCCAAATTTAAACATTATAATTTGGAGTGGCCAATGTTAAACTAATAGTGATCACTTAATAATTACAATAAAATTACAATATGACAAGATTTTTAATCAAGGGTACTATTAATTTATAAATAGGTTTTGTTACAATACCATAGGCCAGTACCATGGCTTCTCAATATCACATGCCCAAAAACCATAACTCATTACACAATCAAAAAATAAAATGTAAAATATATTAGACCTTACATTATCATTGATTATAGAGAGTGAAAATTCACGATCATATGGATGGACAGATAGAGGGGTGGCAGGAGAGAAGGAGAGAGGGAGAGAGATAGTGACATAGCTAGAGGGCAGAGAGAGGGAGAGAGATAGTGACAAAGATAGAGAGTGGAGAGAGAGAGAGAAAGAGAGAGGGTGATGGGGAGGAGAGAGAGAGAGAGGGGTGTAGATGTGTGAGAGAGGGGGCGAGAGGAATGAAAAGAGAGAGGAGGGGAGGTGTTAATTTTTCTAGTGTTCTATGCTTAACACAATCACATATTCAAATTCTTCTTCAATCAACAATATATTTATCCAAAATAGTTCAATCTTCTAGTAAAAATAAGCAATTGTAGATAGGAGAGAAACTGTAACATTCAAGCTTCTTTGGATAGAAATTCAAACTTCTTTTCATAGCTTCTTGAAGTTCATCTCCATTGGTGTGGTCATAGACTTACAATCCACCAATCCAAATATTTCCATTGGTTTTACAACATATTTTCCTTGAGAAAATAAAATCGAACACGGTCTTTTCCACACCTCTATGCCTAGGAAATAGTGCATTAAGCCAATATATTTCATCTCAAATTTAGATTCCAACTCCCTCTTACACTCGAGAATATGTTGAATAAGTCATCAACATATAAAATCAAAATAACGGCCATACCTTGGACTACTCTAAAGTAAAGGTTCGGGTCGGCATTGCTTCTTATAAATCCAAGCCTCACAAAATAGTTATCTGCAATAGCCTTGGGTTAAAGTTTCATGTAATAAAGGATAATAAAAGGAAAAATAATAAGACGAAGGTCACAGGACATGTATTCCAAGCTAAATGTTGGGCAAAAAATATAGTGTACATCACTTTTGGTTTATTATGGCTAAGAAAATTGGCAAAGGCAAAGAGGAAATAATTGGAATTTATTTATGAAAATAAAGGAAAATAGGTGAAAAAGAAGATGAAGAGACAGGAATTTGCATGATAAGGAAATTAGAGGGAAAATGGAGGAAAATGAAGAAAAAGGAGACATCAATAATAAAAAGACATCAAAGGATCAGTTCACAACATTTTTCAATGCAATTGGCTCTCCTTTCATTCTCTCTCACACACACTCTTGCACACAGAGTATTCTTGGAGCATTTTGGCATTCACTTGGATTTGGAGAAAGGAAAGCCAACGAAGGAAGGGACAAGCAAAGGAAAGAAAGGATAAGGTTTGATCATCAGCTTCAGTAGGAGGATTTTGTAGGTAACAGGTTGCATGTTTGATTTCCTAGATGAGTTGTGAATGCATCGTAAATGCATTTGTTTATTTGGATCATTTGTTGTCATTGGCATGGGATTTTCTTGGTTTGACAGTCGTTTTAGCCTTTTATTTACATTTACTGGATAGCCATGGTGTGATGGGATTCATTCTTTGTTGAGCTTTTTATTGTCAGGAGGTTTTGGAACCAGTTGAGGTAGTCTCGGGAAAATTCCAAGGGTTTGGGTTGGAGATGTTTTTCTACGATAAACCCTCAACGGGTGGGTGGAGACAAGAAAAATCCTCAAGGTATGGTGATTAAATTCTGAAACATCCAAGCTCAATTTGGTTTTGTGATCTCGAGACCGGTTTAGGTGAAAGAAATATTGGCTAAAAGAAATATTTGGTTCAGCCTAATCTATGGTCAAGTGGTACGTGGAAGTCCCTGACTTGGTTAGATTTTTCTTAATTTAATAAGATTTATTTTCCTATTGTTATCTATGAGCACTTGTACTTGTTATTATGTTAATTTGATGGTTGATTTTTCATGGTTAATATTTTGGTTATATGTTGGTTATAAGCATGGTTCTATGATGTGCTCTAGATATGGCTCTTGTTCATGATTTGATCAGAATTTGAATGGTTGATGAATGCTCAAGTGTTTTTGTAGCTATTTGAGAGGGAATTAGACCTTCTTGGTGATTCTCATATTAATTTCAGAGATTTATGATCATATATTCATTCGTGAGATGTAGCTTACATGCTTACCATATGTTTTACAAAATGTCTATCATGTTCTAGGAATTCAAGGTTAAGTTCTTGCTTCAATTTTCAAAGTTTGGTATTTTTTTCACTTAGATTATGATTCTGGAAAGTTACAAGTAGTTTTGGGAAGTGGTTTGGAGGCTAGCTTGGAAAAGTGACTCAAATCTTAGGATTGGAGGATTTAGGTCATAATTGCATGGAAGCAGGCTTGTGCGTGCAGTTGGGGGATCAAACCAAACTCTTTCCTTGTTGTGCATGAAGTTGGGGGTTATGCTTGAGGAAAAGAAATTCCAACTCAAGATATGGGCATTGGAGGTTGTGGACTAACTTTTGGATGATCTAGTACTCCTTAGGGGTATCAGTAATTTGATAGTTTGTAGGCCTGCTATAGGGTAAACTGCTTGGGTGGTTGGTTTTCGTATATCCCTCTCAGGGTTTTCCGGTGCCCGAGGCAGACAGTCAGATTAGCTATGCTGTTCACAAAGATGGTATGAGCATGTTCATATTAGCTTGAAATAACTTGAAGGAATACAATAGAGAATTACCTCTTTGACAACTTTAGAATCCTTTGGAGAGCACTACGCAGCAAAGCAAGAGTTCTTCTTCACCGGCTCCAAATCTGAATCCTGCAATCAGTCAAAGCACCCGCGTAACTTCTGATATAACAAGTATTCTATCAATTAAATCAACAATAAACATCTAGATTATACACATCTGAGCCATTCATATCATACTAAACAAATATTGAAATAACAATATAACATTAAGCATCGAATGGAAAAAATGAACATAGTTCTATTGATTTTGAAAGAAGGAGGATTACAACCATCGGTTGTACCAAGCCCTCCTCAGTCTCCCAATCTCTCTTCTCTATCAAGTGAAGAAGTCCAAGCCAACAAGCTCTCTAGGAGCCTCTTTGACTCTTGGCCTTCACAATGTCACACTATTCTCTATTCCACAAGTATGCAAGAACTTTGAGCAATCCTTCGACCTTCAATTAAGAGCCTTCAGCTCCTTCTTATAGGAGAGGGAGAAGGCCATTGTTGCCCTTCTCTTTCCACTAGTTTGGAATGGAAAAGGCTTAGATGTTTCCTTGATCTCCATGCTTTTTCCTCTCTTGGAGTTCAGTCTTCTATGGAAATGACCAATAATGAACTGGTGCTTCTGCAGTTTCCTTTGTGCACTGACTCCTTCGTGAGGGAAAGTCGGAGATTCAAATCTTTCTCCGCACTCTTTTCCCAATTCAAACTTAAAACACGGGTAACGCGACCATCAAGTGTAAACAGAGTGTTTCCCTAGCCACTAACGCGGCCAATATATTTCTTGCCTGCGTTATAACGCCCTTGTTCCGTTCTATATATGCGTTACCCTGGCAGAAATAGGTTTAATTTAGGTCTTTGTACTTCTTCCATTTTTGTCTTCCCCTCTGAGCTAATGAGGAGGTATTTTGACCTGTAACAGATGCCCCCTAAAGTGTGAGGTCAGAGACGAAGACGATGGCCGAAATAATTTATAATTTGTAGAGAGAGAGAGATTGAAAGACTGAGGAAAACCTGAAACAACAACATATGTCAGAAAATATAGTATTTGCCAAGAGTCGGGCATGTCCCATGCTCAGTAGCTTTAAACAACATGATTTCTCTAGAATAGAGATATGAAGAATCTATCCACCAATAGGCACAATGTGGAAGTGTCTGTCATAACAGGATCAGGCTGAAGGAGCTGTCTCCATAAACAATATCGCAGCTTGGGGAAAGGAACACAACTTTAATGGTGTAGCCTTTGCCCCAAGGTCTTGACCGCCGATTCACTTAAACTGCATATTTCTCAACATGTGAATGAGGGAGTTGTCGTCAAACATGTGAGAAATCATCTGATTACCAGTCAATAATGAAAACTGTTAACAGACGCGAAGGTGGCCACCGATAATGATGATGGTCCCTAAGATGCCCAGTACAATCTAGCGAGTGTGAATAAAAGGAGTTGAAGTCGAACACTCGTAGAATCATTCGACCAGGAGCCAATGATGAAGAACCTTGATCAAACACAAGACTACCTGCCACTGATGTCTGCAAGTATCTGGGTACTGATGTGTTTCTGGATCAACTTCCTAGATAAGGTGTTGAAGTCGATAGGAAGTGATCTATTGAGAGGTAGGCACTGAGGCGTCCTACATCAGTCAACACGAAAAAGAAACCAACTGATTTTGTTTATGATTTGAGATATGAAAGAGTGAATGGGAACGTTAGACGATAAATAATTTTTGGCATAATGAACGGTTTGGTTGATAACAGGAGCAGTAGATAGCGAGATCTGCTTGAACAATAGAAGGCACTCTAGCAGGGTACTAGGCAGCTGAAGCGTGTTGAACACCAAAGAGTGTGTTAGGATTTTACCGGTGCAGGGACACTGGGAAATGAAGACTAATACTCATATATGGTAGGGTTCGGCTAACTGCGAAAGAGTTTTCTGGGAAGTGCCATGTTCAAGAATTTTGCTGCCAAATCGACCTTTTTGAAAATGTAACAGAGGTAATATCCATCTTGTCCAAATTTTTCCCCGTCTGATTAAGTTTAACGAGTCTAGACGAGTAAACTCGGTGAATTTTTCATGTTTAGAGAGTCTGAAAAATGTCAGGAAAGACAACTCTGTGCCCCATCTGATTAGGTTTAACGAGTCCAGATGAGCAAACTCGGTGAATTTTTTATGTTTAGAGAGTCTGAAAAATGTCATAAAAGACAACTCCATGTTCTGTCTGATTAGGTTTAACGAGTCCAGACGAGTAAACTCGGTGAATTTTTCATGTTTAGGGAGTCTGAAAAATGTCGTAAAAGACGGCTCCATGCCCCATCTGATTAGGTTTAACGAGTCCAGATGAGCAAACTCGGTGAATTTTTCATGTTTAGAGAGTCTGAAAATGTCATAAAAGACAACTCCATGTTCTGTCTGATTAGGTTTAACGAGTCCAGACGAGTAAACTCGGTGAATTTTTCATGTTTAGGGAATCTGAAAAATGTCGTAAAAGACGGCTCCATTGGGGTACCTTTGTCATGTCTTGATAACCGGGCACGGCAAAGGGGTAATAGTAAGCCCGAAACAGTTCATTTTCCGTAAGTTAGTCCATCGAATCCGGAAAAGTGAGAAATCTGTGTTCAATGGACGTCTACCTCATTTTGTTATGAGTAAGAGAAGACGAAGTAAACTCAATCTTCTTTGTGAAATTTTAATGAGTCCACCAAAGAAAACTCGGTACCTCCGTGAAATTTTCACGAGTCACGCGGAGAAAACTTGATTTACTTTTTCTTTTTTAAAGAGCGTTGAAAAAGAGGAAAAGAATGGCTCCTTGTTCTTTGTCTCAGTAGTTTTAACGAGTCTGACAAAGGTGACTCGGGATTTTTTCGGTTTTATGAGCGAGAAAAAGATTCCTAAAAAGAATGCTTAGAGCTTCTTCATGGTTTTAACGAGTCTGAAGAAGAAAACTCTAGGTTTTTCGGATTAACGAGCAAGAAAAGACCAAAAAGAACGCTCGATGCCAACTTCGTGTGAGTTTAACGAGTCCGAAGAAGAGAACTCGAGGTTTTTCAGATTAACGAGCAAGAAAATACCATGAAAAAGAACGCTCGATAAAACATGAGTGTGTCTGCTCATAAATCTTGATCCCTTATTAGAATCATCAGTACCAAATCTCAAGAGTTGCGACATGTGTACAGCAAGGAATCACGACTTTGCCGACTGACTTAAGAGAGTCATGCCCCAGAATTAGCTATAAGAAGGTCATAAGACATTCATTTTCACTGTTTCGAGTGCTGTGAAGAAGCTCTGGAGTGGAAAAGGGGTGGAAACTTCAGCTGGTGATTACGGTCGATCCGGGCAACAGTTTTCTATTCCACGAGATCCAGGTAAGAGCTAGAACCTCCTGTTATCATTTAATTGCCAATTTTTTAGTTTTTACTGGTTCAAAATTAGGAAATTTTGAGGCCCTAGAAAAATATTTGCGCCTAACGCGGGCCAGGAGTATAGCAGGCGCGTTAAGCACATAACCCGTGAGGGATGTAAGCGTTATAACGCTCTGTTTTGTATTAGTGACCGCGTTAGGTGCAACATGCTTTCTAGCAACTCAATTTTTTCATTTTTGAAGTGGTCCAGGCAAGTTTTAATCGGTTGAAAATGTTGCATTTGCAAGTGTTCAGCTGTTAATCATGAGTATCTGGCGAGAGAGAGAGCATGAGCGGGAAGAACGAGAGATGGTGACGGATGCGGCAAGTTTAATGGCTCTCCGGAGGTGCAGATTGCTTAAGTATGCCCATTTAGAACTGATGAGGGGTCAAGAGGACCTCCTGAGGTGGCTGATCCAGCAGTGGGACGAACGGCATCATGTCTTTCGAATTGGTGGTAACGAGCTCGCCATCGAAAAAGATGATGTTTACTTTTTGACCGGTTTGTCATGTCGTGGGGCGAGGCCCAACTTGACGGGGTCCAGAGCTGACCCTCGTTCCACTACTGATTTGATCCATGCGCACTGCATACGTGGCACCCAAGCTGTGAGTAACCGGATACCTATCGCACAGGTGACATTGAGACCCTTGCGGTCTATTCTATGGATGATTGTTCGCTTGGCAGGCGCTAAGAGTCAGCATGTGGCTACCAAGGCCCAGATGCTCCTAGCCTTGGATTGTATGCAGCCTCAGGTTTTCGACTGGTGTGACGGTGTAGTCTGTCGGGTCCGAGCAGAGCTTACTGCATGCAAGACCCGTACTCAAAGAGAATTTGGGTATGGAACACTGATTGTTTCTTTCATACTGGAGCGGATACCACTGATGAGGCCCAGGATCCCAACAGCGCCATTGGGTCCACGCAAGCCGAGGCAGGCTCGGTGGGCCACTTTGCTTCCACGGACTGGAGAGGGTCCTGTCCGTCACTGTTTCGATGAGGGATTTTTTGATTGGTTGGACTCTCAGATCATCATGATTGAGGATTGTCCCTATGCAGGGATGAACTTCACAGGCGATCCCGAGCTAGTCCTGCCCCCTGGCACCCAGTGGGGGCCCGATGGTAAAAATGATCAGTTGTTTTCAAAGAAGTTTTTGTTTTTTAGCTTTTGAATGTTTATGTAAAAAAAATTTGTTTGAAAAGGGGTGAAGATGAAATTTTGACATGAAACTTTTGCTTGCTTGACACAGATGTGGCACCTGTCCGTCCAGCTGGGGCCCCTCGCTATGCACGGCAAGGATTGCAGCTACCCGCGGCTGGCGCACCTGTAGAGGAGGAGGAAGCCGGCGACGACGATGATACCCAGATTTTACATGAACTCTCCAGGAACCTGGAGGGTCTGAGTATGGGTATACCACCGCTTCCTATGCGGGAGGTTCCAGTTTGTCTGCAGCGGCATACTGTGGGTGTGCCAGAGAGATACCTGGTTCCTCTGAGGAGGATGGCTAGAGCAGTTGTATGCTATTATGAGCATCTGGCTTAGCTGTTTGGAGTAGATGTATTAGTGTCAGAGCATGGCTTAGTGAGCCAAATTTTGTAAAACACCCCGAGTTTTGGGAGATTTTTTCTTTGTGATGTTTTCTATGTACTGGACACGACATATATCTATATATATATATATATTTTGGTGATTTTGTGTTTTTAAATTTTTATGCATTTTTTGATGTGATAAAAATATATGTACTCATGAGTAAATCTTTTACAATAAATGTGACAAATGCCAATATAACACATAATTTGCCAAAGAATCAGCTAATGCATTAAATTCTCTAGGAACGTGCTCAAATGTGATTGTTTGAAATTGACGTTCTAAAAGTCGCACTCGTAAAAAATAACGCAACAACACAGGGTGGCGGACGCGGTAATGATTGTTTAGCTGCATAATGATGAGTTGGGAATCTAACCTGACCACTAAATCGGAGATGTCACGAGATGCCGCTTCCGTGAGGAGTTGGATCACTGACATGTACTCGGCCACATTGTTGGTGGCGTTACCCAGGAAGATCCCCCTGGAACCAAGAAGGTCCGACTCTGGAGTATAGAGAACCCAAGCAGCTGAAGCAATGTGTCTAGTGTGACGACTAGCACCGTCTGCATACCCGACGTATGATAACGAATGTGATGACATCTGTGCGAAAGAAAAAGATTACATGAGAAAAACACTTCAAACCAAACAAATAATCCAGAAGCATCAAAAATAAAAAATAGGCAAAACTTATATACATAAAATTACAAAGCATATGCCTAGTGTGAAACTAGGCAAAATACTTCTTCAGATAGAGCCCGTTGCGGGGCTCCTCGAGTGGAATTCCATTACAGTCCTGTAGTTCATAAGCTCCTTTTGAGAGGGATTTAGTAACGATGTAAGGACCGAGCCACAATGGTTGGAGCGTTCCTGCCCCCAAGAGGTCGTGTTTTTGATCATAAAGTAGAACAAGATCGCCTTCTTGGAAAGAACGAGGCTTGACAGATTTGTCGTATTGAGCTTTAACTCGGCGCTGGTGAGCTTCGAGTGCTAGTGTAGCATCTCGACGAGTTTCGTCCAAGTGATCGAGCGAGAGCAAGCGCTCTTCGGTGGCGGTGGTGCCAGGCAGGAGTTCAACGGCTAGTTTAAGCGATGGAATTTCGCACTCAATCGGAAGTACTGCCTCCAGGCCGAAAGCAAGTTGGAAAGGTGTGATATTTGAAAAGCAATACGGAATATTTTCCATGATACCTGTCTTGACCGAGATATCGATGAGCAGTGTCTTGGAAATATTACCCATGTTCCCTTCCGAATCGATAGTATGGACAGTCGTATAAGAGGAGGGAACTATCTCAGGTTGGTCAAAAGACGGGATTTCAGTTTTTATCGCCTCTGAAGCAATCGTCGAAGCGCGATGGTGGAACTCTCCCCAAGGTCGTTCTTCTAATGACATGATCTCTCGAATAGCTTCGTCTTTAGGCCAGACTTCATTGAGGAGATCCTTAGAGAGAACTGTTATGGGAGAGAGGGTTGTACCTGTAGTTGAAACCATATCAGTGGAGGGTTCAGATGCGACTTGGATGGCTTGGTAAGCCAACTCAACCAGCGAAAGCGGCATCTGATCTCCATAGGAATCAATTTTTGACGTTGCCGGAAGGATCCATGGGTCGATAGAGCCATCCGAAGAGGTGGATATCATTGCAACCGTGTTTGGGATCTGAGGTGGCGGAAGAGGAAAACAACCCAGTAGGGAAGATGCCTTCAGAAGACCGGTACCGATACTGACGTAAGAGTCAGGGACACCTCCTATTAAGGGTACAGAGCTACTTGGTAAAGTGGAATAATCAAGGGTGCAGAAGGATAGCTGATCGACCGTGACTATTCGCCCATCCAATGGAAATAAGATGAGTCGGAAGACCGAAGACACGATGGTGGTCATAGCATAAGACCAACTACGACCTAGCAGTAGATTATAGTCGAGATGATGCTCTACGACTTCAACGTCCACGTTTACCGTTTTCCCACCCAGAGTGACGGGAAAGCTAGCAAGGTATCCTTTGGGTAGGAACGTGTGGCCATCGAAAGCTTTCAGGGAATTCGATGGCGGGGTTAGAGTAGGAGAACCTAAATTCAGCCAGCAAGCTTGTGACATAACGCAGGTCGAAGCACCTTCGTCTATGACAGTGCGATGGATGGGTCTCCCTTTCGACACAACCTACACCTGGAATGCGAGTTTATGTGAGAGGCAAGGCTTAGCCTTTTCCATATCAAAGATTGCTAGCGTGGAATCCTGGGGATCTATTCCGCCAATGGCCGAAAGCAAGGCTTTCCTTTGTGCCGGACAGGTTTGTAATACTTCAAGTGCAGACATGGCTGACGGTGCCTGCGCCAAATCTTCTACAATATTGTAGTTTTGGGCTGCACGTGCAGAGGTATTATGAGTCGTGCGTTGAAGTGTCCCTTTGGGGGGACGAATTACAGGTTCAGCAGTAGGCCTTTCGATATGCAAATCGTTAGGCGGCGGCGGATTGGAACTAGTTCCAGGTTCTTGAGCATCTATGGTAGGGGCTCCATAAAGCTTGGCGCGAGTTTGAAGGTCAATACTCTCGATGCCATAAATGGCAGATGGTCCTTCGCCGGAAGGATTCGAACCACCATTGCCCCGTTGATGGGGTTGTGGCGGGTTGTCAACCATATGTTGATGTTGTTGCTGTTGATTGGGGAAAGGATTGTGAAGAACGGCAGGTGTTCTCCCAGAATCCTTGTTAGCAATAAAATCAGTGCATTCCTGCAACCGAGGACATTTGTATGTCAAGTGGTCCCCCGCACAGATTTTACAAGGAAATATCATGGGTTTATCCTTTCCTTTTTCGTTAGCAGCATTTTTCTGATTAGAGTTATTCTGATTATTCGACTGCTCTTCCGAAGAAGGTGTTTTCTTCTTATTCTTCCTATTTTTCCCGTTGGTTTTTTGTGAGGTCTGCACTGAATTTACCTCAGCGGAAGGGAGAGGAGTCGTTTGATGGGGGGCGGTGGCAGCCGAGGATGGCTGGGAGGTTTGCCCCCGAGACTGCTTGGTGGCTACACCAGAGATCGCGCCAACGAGACCATTGGCATGCGCTCCAGTTTTCTGAGTAGCCGAAGGGTTCGGGTTACCAGGGGCATGGGGGAGCAGATCGTAAAGCATGCCGGATTGTGAATAGATCAAATCCAGGTGCTGGGCACGACGAATACATTGATCTTCTGTCACTGCACCAGAAAGGCCAATGTCTTTAGAGATATGGGGTAAAAGAGACTTGCAAAACCAATTTGCCAAGAGATGGTCCAGTATTGGCGCTTTGACAAGCCTCCTCCTACGTCTCCATTCATGAATATGGTCGGAGATGTGGGTGGCAGTGTCTTGGCGCAGTGATGTTAACAATTCTGTGCCGGTTTCCACTCTAATTGGTAGTTGAAATTTCTTTAAGAACTCCGTTGCTAAAGCGCCAAATGTATTGATGGCGGCACGTGGTAATTCAATGTACCACTTGGCGGCATTGCCTGTAAGGGTGCGGGAAAACAGTCGAAGTCGGACACTATCATCTACCATGGAATTGGATATGGACCACAAATGGAAGGTAGTGATGTGTGCGGCCGGGTCATCTCCATGCTTCCCGTCGAACTTCGGGATATCTGAAGGAATCTTATGCGGTATAGGAGGCCAAAGCGAGTTGTGATTGATGGGGTCGTTTGTCAGCTTATGGATGTCGGGTATGTCCAAAGCTGCCAAGAAAGGAAATTGTGGATTTTCCCCCGAGTCTAACCAAGGTAGTATGGGCTGACTATTTGGACCATAGGGTCCCCCCATCCACGTGCTACCAGAAGGGTAAGTGGGACTTTGATAAAAACCTCCCATAGGTGGAGGAGTAGGAACATACGGTTGCTGTCCATAGGGCATAGCGTATTGCGGGGCAAATGGTTGGTTGCCCCCAGTGTAAAAGTGCCCTCCCACTCCAGACGGAGGTTGGGGTTGGTTAGTCCAAATGGATGCAATAGAGTTTTCCGGAGGCATACTAGTATTTGCATAATTTGGCAACGGTATAGATCCTACGCCTATGTTTGAACCACTTAAGGGGATAGTATTTACAATGGGTTGTCCCATTTGTCCTAAGGATTGCATAGGAAGAGAAATATTCCCTGCTACCTGTGTACTGATAACACTGCCCCCTGGTATAGTGGCCAGGGGGTTTGAACTCAACAGAGGGTTCCAACCGAAAGGGTTGCTAAAGGGCACCGAAGTAGTTGTGCTCGTGGGAGGAGCTACCGTGGTCCCCAACGTGGTCACGGTAGGAGTAGATGCCGAAGGGTTCGGTAAACTACTGACAGTTGTGTTGACCATAGGGTTGGGGGTAGGCATATGTTGACTACTGGGGTTACCCAGTAATGACATAGAACTGACCACCGGCGGGGAGGATGATGGCAAACTAGGAATGGTTGCCATTGGTATCGACCCTGTGGATACCGGTGGAGAAATAGATGTTGGTGTTGCCGCAGACATATCTTGGCGCGGTGGAATCTGGATTATCACCGGTCCTAACGGATCAGTGAGCGGAGGATTGTAATTAGGTACAACGCCTTCAATGAAAGGGTCCTCCGGGAGTTCCGGCTGATAAGGGTCTATGTGATAATCCAGATTAGTCAAAGGAGACTGCTCTTCCGTAGAAGGCCCGGGTTCACCAAGGTTCAATCTTTCCTCTAAGGTGAGAGGAGGTAGACCTTTCTGTCATCTAGACTGACGGCGTGGGTCAGGGGACGCCATGGTGACCGGTTTAATTTTAACAAATTTTATTTAAAATGTGATATATTATGAAGTCTCAAGTGACAGTAACCACACACTTACTAAAAAGAAAAAAGACTCTCTAAAATCAATCAACAAGCAGCCAGTATAGGGTGCCCTGTCTGAGTACTACCGTTCACTGGTGATGAAATCTAGTCTCACAATAGCATACAGAGAGGGTTGGTCGAAAGTACAATTACGGTTACTCTAGAGCTTCGCCCGAACCCCAGACGATAGGTGTAAGCACTCTCGTGAAGACGAGTACCCTCCTAAAGACTGAAGATAGAGTAGGTCCTTCTGTTTCAGGTACCAGGACAACCCGTCCCAGTCACCTTGTGTAAGTCCCTAAAAGTATAGCCACTAAGGATACCTCAAATCACAGACACTATCAGGGGGGTCCACGGTCAAGGACAGTGTGCTATATGGGCAGAATACCTAGATCCCAGATCTAGTTTCGACATCCCCGAAGGGAACCCCAATATATAACACACCCACAGGATGCAGTCGAAGGCGGGCTACCTTCTAGTGCACCCAAGTGTTGTCTCGCGCCGAGCTCCGGTAAAGGAACGGTCCCAATAATGTGAGTGCAGCAGGATTTCACTCGTTAATGACTCTAGTTTTCAAGTTTGGAGATCTTGGGTAGTTTTCTCACTTTCCTAACCCAAGATCCTAGCCTGAACTACTGTTTGTGTGAGCTCAAAAAAGAGTTATTAGATTTATTTTATTATTGCTTTGTTTTTAGTGTACTTTGTTATTAGTCTGGCGGAGGGGAAATGGACATATGAAGTATAGTGAGACTCTTGACTCAATAAACCATGCAAAACATGCTCTAAATATTAACTTCAATGAACAATGTTTCTACAAGGAGAGGTTTCTTTTTTCAATCATCCATGCACCAACATGTAAATAACACAGCTCAACTTTTAAGATTCAGCCTTCTATCTACCTCTTTTAACAGTCTGTGAACCAAACTTTCAGAATAAACTCAGCTTAAATGCAGAAAAATAAAAATAAAAAATTCTCTTTAAAAAAGTAAATGCTTTGCACACTAACTAAATAAGAGAAACAAATAATCAATGCCAGTTTAGCAGACAAGTACAGGGATTCGGTCTGTGAAAGGTACTGGTGGCCAAAAAACTCCACAGTTAAAACACAGTCACAGAAGTGAACAACAAGGTTTTTGGCTGGGTAACGCTCTGTCTGTGAGAAAATACAGCGTTATAACGCACTATATTTAAGCCTAGACTGTGTTATAACACACTGGATATACTGCATAGGTCGCGTTAACCAGGGAAAAGCTCTTCAGTAGGCCAGACAGGCACGGGATTGAACGCTGCAAGCGTTTGGTATGTCTACTGGGCATCAAAAAATGGTCGGAATGATACTGAATAGAGGAGAGAAGAAATAAAAGGGAAAAATAGTCCGGAAACTATGGGGACACTCCCCAGCGGAGTCGCCAATTCTGCTATAGGGTAAACTGCTTGGGTGGTTGGTTTTCGTATATCCCTCTCAGGGCTTTCCGGTGCCCGAGGCAGACAGTCAGATTAGCTATGCTGTTCACAAAGATGGTATGAGCATGTTCATATTAGCTTGAAATAAATTGAAGGAATACAATAGAGAATTACCTCTTTGACAACTTTAGAATCCTTTGGAGAGCACTACGCAGCAAAGCAAGAGTCCTTCTTCACCGGCTCCAAATCTGAATCTTGAAATCAGTCAAAGCACCCACGTAACTTCTGATATAACAAGTATTCTATCAATTAAATCAACAATAAACATCTAGATTATACACATCTGAGCCATTCATATCATACTAAACAAATATTGAAATAACAATATAACATTAAGCATTGAATGGACAAAACGAACATAGTTCTATTGATTTTGAAAGAAGGAGGATTACAACCATCGGTTGTACCAAGCCCTCCTCAGTCTCCCAATCTCTCTTCTCTCTCTAGTGAAGAAGTCCAAGTCAACAAACTCTCTAGGAGCCTCTTTGACTCTTGGCCTTCACAATGTCACACTATTCTCTATTCCACAAGTATGCAAGAACTTTTGAGCAATCCTTTGACCTTCAATTAAGAGCCTTCAGCTCCTTCTTATAGGAGAGGGAGAAAGCCATTGTTGCCCTTCTCTTTCCACTAGTTTGGAATGGAAAAGGCTTAGATGTTTCCTTGATCTCCATGCTTTTTCTTCTCTTGGAGTTCAGTCTTCTATGGCAATGACCAATAATGAACTGGTGCTTCTGCAGTTTCCTTTGTGCACTGACTCCTTCATGAGGGAAAGTCGGAGATTCAAATCTTTCTCTGCGCTCTTTTCCCAATTCAAACTTAAAACACGGGTAACGCGACCATCAAGTGTAAATAGAGCGTTGCCCTAGCCACTAACGCGGCCAATATATTTCTTGCCTGCGTTATAACGCCCTTGTTCTGTTCTATATATGCGTTACCCTGGCAGAAATAGGTTTAATTTAGGTCTTTGTACTTCTTCCATATTTGTCTTCCCCTCTGAGCTGATGAGGAGGTATTTTGACCTGTAACAAGGCCCCACTTCCATAATTCAAACTTGGAGGTCGAGTCATGTCATAGTAGCACTTAGCCTCACATTTACCCTAGGAGCTTGTAAAAGCGTGTAAATGTTGGGAGGGGTGGTTACAGATTGGTATCAGAGCTTCCAAGTTCAAACACTTAGACTGGATGGGCTAGACGTGATTATTATGCATGCATGACTGTCGTATTTGTGACTATTATGCATGCATTAAAGTGGTTATAGTTGTTATGTATATATTCAGTGTGAAAATTTGATTTATAATGCATGATGTTGATGGGTTAATATGTTGGTGTCATTCTATATATATATATATCATGCTAATTTGGACTGATTTGTGTAGACAAGATAGCCACCACTAAACTTCACTAAGGTATGATTTTGATTATGTCTATATTTGGTTTACCTAACATGGTATGTTTGCAGGAAGAAGAAGATCAAGGATGAAAAATAGAATGGTGGATTACAGCTCACATGAATATCCTTATAGATCAGTTGAGAAGCACGGAGATGAATACTCTCCTGATATAGGAGATACACTAAGAAACTTGAAGGAAGAGATCAGAAGTTGCAAGGTAGATAATTACAAGATAATTGAGTCACACGAAATGCTTTCCAAGCTCAGGAGAAGCAAATTGAGGTTAATGTAGTGATCCTTCATATCCTATCATATTTGTAGATACATGTATAGCCATGAATCATTCATGGATAGGAGGAAAGGACTAATGGTGAATATGGTAGAAGTTCTCAATCAGGATACAGGTTGGACATGGATAACACAGTCAGACGTGGAAGATGGTTGAATACACTTGATATGAGAGGTAGCGCTTATGGGTTCTATTCTAGTTTTTTTTTTAGAAAGACATCAGTGTCATCATCGCCATCATCCTTGTTAGCCCCCCTATGAAATTATTGACAAGCAAGCTGGGGGCTACGTCATTTTGGAGACCTTCAAGGAATGCATCTCCCCTGAAGACACATCATCCTTGAAGTCTCTCTATGCTTTGCCTTTGTTCCCCTCTATTTCCCCTATTAACCCTCTACACCCCTCCAAAATCCCCTATTAAATCCCGCCATTATCCTTGGTTTCCTCATTTTTCCTTTCTTTTCCACTATCGTTACCCTCCTTAGGCCTCAAAATACATTAAAATCGGTTAAAAACCCACTTCCGAACTTATAATAGGCCTAAGCCCCCTTTCCCGCTAAGCCCCCACACCTTTTTCCCCATGTGACCCAACGCCGTAACCGAGCGCTAGCCCCTAAGGTGCTCGTCCCATTTGTTCATCGGGCGCGATTATAGTCGTCGATCTGCACAGAACGGACGGTGATCACCGCCCCCGCTGCCCCTGTCGTTTTCCCCGTTCATCACCCGTCGCTGCATCTTCACCGTTTGTTTGTCCGCCAGATCTAACGGTCCGCAACGTGCCCGCGCCGGTGGTCCCCATGCGACTGTTCTAAACCCACCGGTTTATTTCGCACTGCTTGTGGGCAATGGGGCGGTATTTCCTGATAGCCCAGCGATTCCACTCACCGCTTTCCACCTGTCCTCCTGTACGATTCCAAAACCAATTTTCCCGCCCGTTAACTCCATCCATCGCGCGTTATGGTTCGAACACGGATGCCCAGCGAAATTGATGTAGACCATTAGATCTGGAGCCGGCCATCCGACGGCTATCGCTCGACGAAGATGCACGATGGATAATGAAGTTGCACACGCGATAGTCCAGGTTCTGGCCCGCCTTCCGCCGTCCTCCGCCGTTGATCCCCACCACGATCGACAGTCCAGTTTTGTTACTCCACCGTTGACTGTTCCACTGTCTCCCATTTCACCACGTCACTCCCACGTGCACCCTTCGTACCTTCGCCCATTCCATTACGTTTAATTGGTTCATTTTCGTGTTTTTCATGTTTTTCATTCATTTTTCCGCTCCGCTGACCGCCACCTCCACCAGAGCAGGTTTCCATTGCTCCTCTGCATTTTTCTCCGCCATGTCAATGTCTGCACGGCCATTTCCTCCATCCACACTGCATCCATTTCCCCCGTCCATGATTTTCTTCACTGATTTCGTGTTTTGTAGGGTTGTAAATGATAAAAGATCACCAGGAATTTATGAGCAAAGACTCAGGAAGGTGAAGACAGGACTTACATTAAAGAAAGGCAGAATCCAAACTTTAAAAACCTTCCTGTGCCTTTAAAGCTCGAGCTTACCTAACAGAAGAAAGAATGGAGCAGCAGAATGTTTTAGTACAAAGCAAAGGAGATTGAGGCACACTAATGAAGATATTAAGCCTTGAATCAGCAGTGTAAAAGGCAAAGCACCAGTTTGAAGACCCCGAGGATCAATCAAAAGGTCCTGAGCACAAGCAAAAGGTAACATCAGGGTTTATTCGTCAGCAGAATGTTTTTCTTCATCAAGTACAGGGCGCCCATACAGTTTTTATTATGCACATTGTCCCCGAAGGAATTTCCACCCTAACAACAGTTCAAAACCACCAGAGCATTTATATGACAGACTTCTCCGTAGTTTATTTTATTTTTGTTCAAAGCACCAGGAGTACTACAGCCGAAAGATGTCAATATCATATCCGGAGAAGATCACTCTTTCACAAAGGGGGTGTCAGAGATTAAATACTCAGCAGTCAAACAGAATGGGTTTCAGCCCTACATTCATTTATGTGTTTAATGTTACATTTCATATTCACCTACCCCCCTCAGTTGATCTTCTGCTCATCCTCTGCTATAAAACACAGAAGGAAATTATTGTAAGGTTGTTGATGAGATATCATAGAAATGCAAGCATTTTCCTCTTGAGACAAGTTCTCTTTGTAATATTGTAAGACAGGTTGAGATTTGATGAATTCAGACTTAATGTTCAAGCTGTGGGCAATGTTGTACCTGATTGGTATTGTTTTTAATATGACAAGCACGTTTCTTTGGATCCTGATCTAAAGCAGCTGGTGATGTTTTCCTATCTCTGTGTTTTATTTCATTTCATTCCATTTCTTCAGGCTCGCATTAGAAGTTTGGCATAGGATTTACCCTTGATAGGTACCTTATGTTGCTGCTCTCCCAGCCTTTTATGTTTTCTGCATAAATGTGTATCTGCATATTGATTTCAATTGATTTAACCAGTGTAGTGGATGTTGTTGCCTGCTCTCTTATGTATGAATTAATGAAATCTATGTTTAGATGTTCTTGTTAGGATTTAGTTGGATGAGTTGAGAACACCGGGAGGTCTAGAACCCTGTCTCTGCCTCGCTAGGATTTATCCATCTCAATTAAACCTTTCTAAGAGCCCTTGTATTGCCTCTGATTTTTTCCAGGCAGGTCTGGAGTTAAATGACCTCTGACCTGATCTATAGACAGAATTGGATGGTTCTCCTCCTTTCATTTTCAGTCCTTAATGTTCCATTTCACCCCTCATCCATTAAGATCCAAATGCTCTAGATGACTAGCCCAACTGAAAGCTTGCACATTGAACACAAATAAATCCTTTCTTGACTCCATTGCCCAATGGTCTTGATGTTCTCTGAGTTATCTGTCTTAGCCTAATCCCCTCTATGCTCATCCTTGTCTTATATTGGACCTTCCTTTCTTGATTCCCAGCAACCAAACCTCAAATAATCAAACAAACAAACTTTGTGCCTATAACTAGCCTAATATCTTAAACTTTGAGCCTCAAAGACATATATACTTTGACAATCACAGAGAGATCCCTCTATGGACCTAGGAGGGCTAGATCCTAAAGTCTGAAAGTGGTTCTGATGTTGTCTCATCTTTTGGTCTTGCCAATCTGGCCAAAACATGGGAGCCCCAACATAATGGCGACTCCGTTGGGGATCTGAGTGCATTACACCTTAAACATCCTTAAGCATTCGAAAAACCTAAAATCTCTGGTTAGATTGGTAGTTAGTCACACCTTTTCTCGGACAACCTCGGTGTCATTTTTCGTGTCCTCTTGTACTCTTAGACAGAGCCTGGACAGGGCGAGGTAGCCTCCGGATCTCATCCCCTTTTGGAGGTGACATATCTGGTAAATGCCCTCCCATTCAATCTTTGGTTAGAGTTTGTTGTGTTCTGAGGTTATCCTTGAAAGGTGATAGTGACTGAGCACTGTGGTGGACAGTGTAACCCCTTAGACATATCTTAAAACTTCCACCTGGCGACTCCATAGTTCCTAAAAGATTAAAGACTCCATTGGGAGACCTGCCTTCATAATGACATCAACCACAGTAGAAGTAACACATAGGGTTAAGCGTCTTGGCTAGAGATATAACATTCTGGCTTTCAAAACCATTCACACAAGAGCTTATCCCAACCCAGACCCACCTGAAATATTTTACAATCCGGAGAGTATCCTCAAGGGAGCTCCTACACCTAAAAGACCAACTATTTCCAGTCACATTCATAGAGCTAATTCTGCACCAAAATACCTATCAGCTATATCGCATTTTCTCCCTGACCTAGACCTACCCAATAGGCTACCAAGAACTAGGTCATTCAATCATCTAGACCAGCAAGACCCTGAGTCCCACAGTTCACCATCTCATAGTGGTCAACACACTAGGGACAGAGGAACCCCTCCATCTACACCACCCGATAACCACTTCATTCAAAACTTGGGGCTCTCCCACCCTAGATCTACTCAACAAGCCTCTGCTGGTCATAATATCCCTGTCATCCATATACCAGCTGGTCAAGTCAACCCTTTACCTCATCAGAATATCATCATGGCAGCCTGGTATGCACCCTTGGTTTTACCTCAACCCTTGTTACCCTTACCCAATGATTATCAGTCAAAAATCCCACACTTCATTGCTAAAGTGTCCATCACAGCTCAGCAGCATGTAGACAAGATGGAGGATTCTTTCGATTACATGGAAATTGATGATGAAACAATCAAAATGAGAATCTTTGCCCAAAGCTTAGGGGGTGATGTAAAGAAATGGTTTAAAGGCCTACCTCCTGGCAGTATCCAAGATCTCCTCGCATTATATCAGACCTTCATAAACAAATGGGAGACTAGGGAAAATCCTTGCCAACTCCTAGCTGAATACATGAGCCTTAAAATAAATGTAGGAGAGAGTGTCGATGATTACACCACTAGATTCAACAGTGTTTACAATGCTCTTCCTCCACACATGAAACCTCCTCAAGGTATGGCCCTAGCCAAATATCCTGATGGATTTGATGCTGACATGGCCTATGAGCTTAGAGATAAATAATATAACACATTGGAGGACATGCAGAAAGGAGCAGTGAACATAGAGGCCAACCTGATTGAGAAAAGAGCAAGACAGAGAACCAAGAGGAGGGTAACATATAGGGATGACAATGTAGCCTCCACATCTGATCCAAATTATGACAAATTGTCTAAGAACATGGAAGAGCTACAACAAATGATGAAGAGAATGGTTGTCACTGTCAATAACCAAAACAGAAATCAAAACCAGAACCAAAACTTTAGGAGGAACAACAATGCCACTCCCAATAGACAAAGAGAGTCAGATCAACAGGTAATTCCCCCATTCCATGAAAACTTTCTTGATGGAGATGAGGGAATCATAGAAGAGTCTGAAGGGAATGCGATAAACATGTTTGAAACAGAGGACTCAATCCATAACTGTGATTCAAAAGAAGATCATCCCTCACCCTCATATTGGGATGAGGAAGGATTAGAATCTGAAGCCTACAGACTTGGATTTGAAAATGTTATAATGCAAGTCAAGGAACAATATGAACTTAGGAGAAAAAAGAACCAAGAAAATTCCAAAACTAAGACTCCTGAGGTCACCATCAAGAAAAGAACTGATAAAACTTCTAAAGCATCTGCTGTAAATAGAAAATCAGCAGCTGAAAGTTCTGGGAAAAACAAAGAAAAGGACAACCAAAAGAATGATAAACAAAATCAACCAGCTAGCAGCACTAGCACTACAGTTAGTGCTCCTAATAAAACAGTTCCTGAACCTGTACACAGTGAAAAAATGCAAACTGATTCAGCCACTAAGGCAGTGGCTAACAAAACAGTGTTAAACATTCCAAAGAGTCAGTCCACTTTCAATTTGGAGAGTGAGATTGAAAAAATCAAAATCCCCGTACCATTATCTGAGTTGGCCACTCAGGATGTGTATAAAGGCCAAATTTTGAAAGCGTTAAATCTAGGGGAAAACAACGATACTGTAAATCTGAATGATGATCAACCTACCCTCCTGTTTGGTCCAAAGATTGAGGGAAAGTTTCAGGAAGGGATACTTCCACCTTTTTATATCAGTCTCAACATTCATGAAAAAATACTTCACAATGCCATGCACGATTCTGGAGCATCACATAATCTAATGCCTAAGGTAGTGATGGAGAAATTAGGCCTAGAGATAACCCGACCCTACAAAGATTTGTATTCATTTGACTCTAGCAGAGTAAAATTCCTGGGCCTGATCAAAGACCTGTGTCTAAGCTCAACCCAGATTCCTGCTAAATGTATGGTCATGGATGTGGTGGTGGAAGATGTGCCTCCCAAGTATGGCATGTTACTATCTAGATCGGGGAGCCAAGCTGCAAGGCACAATGCAGATGGATGGCTCATATGCCACTATCCCTATATTTGGCCAACTTAGAAGACTGTACAGAGAGTCCCAGATGAAATTCTTAGTCAGCAGCCCCGAGAAGCCTGAAAACTCTCCTTTATACTCTATACATACGGATCTCGACTCCTTCATCCTTTGTAATGATGAATCCTTGGAAGAGTCAGAATATGAAAACATAGATACAAGCGCAGAGGCTGAAAGCACAGACCTGAACATAATGGCCACTTTGGAGGAAATCAAAGAAGAAAACAACAATGAAACCTGTAGGATATGTGGTGGGGACCTGACTCCAGATGAACAAGAAACAGAACGTAAATAGCCATCTAACCAGGCCCCTAAACCTCTTACATTTCACGATGAACAAAGCGGTCCACATCCTAGTACAGGCCCCATAGTGCAACATAATGGCGAACCCCTGTGGGAGATGAATTTCGATGGGTCTTGTACTAGGAAAACTGCTAGAGCTGGGGTGTGGATACGTAACACATAAAGTGACCACACTGAGAGCCATGCGGTAAATCTGCATTTCAAATGTACAAATAATATTGCAGAATACGAAGCTCTTATCCTTGGCCTAAATCTGTTGAAAAAATTGGGAGCTCATAGGATAGCTATACGAGGAGACTCAGAGTTGGTCATAAAACAAGTAAACGGTGAGTATTCAGCAAAACACCCCAGGCTCAGGGCATACAGGAATGATGCCATGGATACACTGAAAACATTTATGGAATATGAGTTGGTGTTTGTCCTTAGGGGTCAAAATGTCATTGCAAATGGATTAGCTTGCCTGGCTAGTTCATATCCTAAGACTCCAGCTAACCAACAAATCATCATTCAGACCAAATTCAGACCTGCAGTGCCAGACAATGAAAAATATTGGTAGGTCTTTAAAGGAGATAAACAGATCAAAGATTTCCTAGTGGGCAGAAATGAGTTTGAATATTCTGATTTAGACTCAAAATCTGATGACAGCTGCCCAAGTGAGGATCCCCCAGATGAACAAGAAACACCCTGTAACATAGAAATAAACGCTCTTTCTGAAGAAACTGGAAACCCAATCGAAGAATGTGGAAACACAGATAGCAAAGAGATAGAGGTGCTGCAGGCCAACAACAAGAACATACCCAGAGGCCTAGCACCCTTGGAGGACCTTTTTGACTTTGATGATGTAGCAAAAAAGCCCACTATAGAACATGTAGATTCGGACGTAGAAGAATGCAACATAGGCACTGAAGATAAACCCAAAATGATTAAACTGGCTAATTCATTATCTGCAGACATGAAGAAGAAATACGTTGACCTGTTCAAGGAATTCATTGATGTGTTTGCATGGAGTTATGAAGACTTAAAAGCCTATGACACCAACATCATACAACACAAGATACCCCTGAAAGAGAGTCGGAAGCCTTTCAGACAAAAACTTTGAAGAATAAATCCAAAACAATTGCCTGCTGTTGAAAAAGAGATTAAAAAGATGTATGACGCTGGTATAATTGTCCCTGTGAGGTTCTCTGATTGGGTATCAAACTTAGTGGTTGTGAGAAAGAAGACAGGGGAGATCAGACTATGCATAGACTTCAGAAATCTCAACAGAGCCTCGCTCAAAGAAAACTATCCTTTGCCAAGAATGGAACACATCCTTCAGAAGGTAGTAGGCTCTAGAAGAATCTCCCTGCTAGATGGTTTTTCAGGGTACAATCAGGTCCTAGTACTCCCAGAAGATCAACTCAAAACAGCTTTTACCACTCCTTGGGGCACCTTCATGTATGTGAAGATACCTTTTGGATTGATGAATGTTGGCGCCACCTTCCAGAGAGCGATGGATATAGCTTTCTTAGATGAGATAGGACACTTCATAGTTATCTACTTTTATGACTTGACTGTCTTTTCAAAAACTGAAGAAGAACACCTAAAACATCTGAGGAAAGTTTTTGAAAAATGTAGAAGGTATGGTCTGTCACTGAATCCTAAGAAAATTGTTTTTGGGTTGCAAGAAGGCAAGCTTCTTGGTCACATTATATCTGAGAAAGGGATTAGGATAGACCCACAGAGAGTTGAGGGAATACTGCAAATCACACACCCAAGAAACATCAAGGAGTTACAGTCCTTCATTGTGAAAATCAACTTCCTTAGGAGATTTATTCCCAACCTAGCAGAACACCTTAGAAATATGAATAAAATGTTGAAGAAAGGTGTGGGAGTTAAATGGACTGTCGGAGCTAAACAGTCTTTCAAATCTGTCAAACTTGCGCTCAACCAAGCTCCTGTTCTGATTAGCCCTGATTTCTCAAAAGATTTCCTGATCTTTTCATTTGCTTCCGAGCATACAGTGGCTGCAGTCTTGCTGCAGAAAAATTCTAAGGGTAATGAACAACCTATTGCCTTTTTCAGCAAAGCCTTAAGAGATGCACCCTTGAAATTCAACATTATGGAAAAACATGCTTATGCTTTAGTCAAGGCCTTAAAGGACTTTAGGGTGTACATTCTACATTCTCACACCATTGCCTATGTGCCAAGTATAGTGGTCAAAGATATCTTGTCCCAAGACCCTGACGGGAAAAGGGGCAAGTGGATTGCTACTATCTTAGAATATGACCTTGAGATAAAGCCCACAAAACTGATCAAAGGTCAAGGCCTGGCCCAATTAATGGCTGAATCTAATCTGCAGGCCCTTGACATTAACATGATAAATGCCTTGGATGAGCAGGAAAACCTACCTGGTACTACTATAGAAGAGAAATTCCAAAACTCTCCATGGTATTCTGATATCCTTTATGTCCTCACCAATTTGAACGCTCCTCCAGAACTGTCAAAAAATAAGGCCAGATTCACAAAACTCAAAGCCAAAAACTACTGCATCTTGAATGAAAGCTTATATTGGAAAAATCCGAATGGCCTGTTGCTGAAATGTTTGTCTGAAACTGAAGCTGAAAATGTTAAACAAGAATTTCATGCTGGAGAATGTGGAGGCCGCCTGAGTTGGAAAGCCACAGCAAATAAGATACTCAGGGCTGGTTATTATTGGCCTACACTATTTAATGATGTCCATAAAATGATAACTGCTTGCCACAAATGCCAGATCTTTGAAGGAAAAAGAAAGCTTCTTCCCCTACCTTTACAACCCATTCCAGTTGAGGGCCCTTTCATGCAATGGGGTCTAGATTTTATAGGGAAAATTCATCCAGCCTCTTCAGGACAACACAAATGGATCTTGACAGCCACTGACTATTTCACTAAGTGGATAAAGGCCATACCCACTAGGAATGCCATTGATTCAGTCATCATTAGGTTCCTAGAAGGTCATATCCTCTCTCGGTTTGGTTGCCCAAGGAAAATAATCATCGACAATGCTGTTGCTTTTGGATCCAAGAAAATGGTTGATTTTTGTCACAAGTACCATATCACGCTTGGTCATTCAACTACCTATTACCCTCAGGGTAATGGCTTGGCTGAATCATCAAATAAGATCCTAGTGACAATCATCAAAAATTTATTGGAAGAGAACAAAAAATCTTGGCACAACAATTTGGTACACACTTTGTGGGCTAACAGGCTTACTACAAAAAAATCCATTGGCATGTCACCATTCTAGCTAGTCTATGGGACAGAAGCAGTATTTCCTTCCAGCCTTGGAGTTCCAGTAATCAGACTTGTCCAGGAGATCCAATCAGAGGAAAACAACATGATAAGAAAGATGAATCAGACAATCCATCTTCAGAAAACTAGGGAGGAAGTATATAACAGAGCAGTCAGAGTTCAGGAAAACATTAAAAAGCTATTTGACAAAAGAACCAAAGCTGTAGATTTCAAAATTGGTGACAAGGTTCTGAAGTGGGACTCAAGAAGAGAGGACAAAGGTAAACATGGCAGGGTCCATACATTATCCAAGCTACTGTGGGCCTAAATGCATTTTTTCTACAAGAATTTGATGGCACGGAGTTGTTTGGGGGTCCTGTCAATGGCAGGATGCTCAAACACTACTTCAGCTGAGTTTTCATTTCCAGTTTCATTTTCATTGTACATACCATTGCAGTTTTTCATGTTTAAGAAAAAGAAGAAAATGTTCCAAAAAACAGAAAGAAAGGAGCGGTTCAGATATGTTCAAAACATGAACCTCTAAAGTAAAAATATTGGCTCTAATAAACTCAAAACCTGAGCTAAAGAATAGAAGACAGTCGGTCCTAACATGCTCAAAATCTGGACCAGCAAGGAACAAAGAAGAATCAGCTCTAACATGCTTAAAACTAGAGCTGGATTGAAGGAAAGAAGTGACTCTAATACGCTCAAAACCTGAGTCACAGAGAAACAAGGATGTTTCAAAACTACAGATTTCATGCCTTCACAGTTTTGTTTTTAGTTTTCTACAAGTCTTCACTCCAGCAAGTCAGACAGTCTAATCCTGGCTTGGTTGTTTTTCAATTTCCTGTCTTAGAATGTAGGAGAAGAAATCTGTTGGACAGTTTAATCCTGGCAAATGTTAGATTAGGTAGAGAAGCATATGAGGCCAACTGTTTAATTTGGTCTCATGGAGCAATAAGGGTAGAAGTAGAATAGGTTTGTTTTCTATTTCAGAAATAAATGATGTAAATGGTCTGCTAGTTCAAATGCACCCTAAAGAAGAAAAATGCTAGGACTGTAGTTTGGGTAGTTAGCTTGATTGGGAGAGATGTTTCTGCTGATGTAACCTATTCATATTGTGGCAGCTGATCAAAGAAAGGGATGTGCCAAGCAGCAGGCAACTGGCCTACTCCAAAGATCATTTTTGGTTTCTTGCCTCCTTCAAGAAGAAGCCATCCCCATGTGGAGCCACTGTTAGCCCCCCTATGAAATTATTGACAAGCAAGCTGGGGGCTATGTCATTTTGGAGACCTTCAAGGAATGCATCTCCCCTGAAGACACATCATCCTTGAAGTCTCTCTGTGCTTTGCCTTTGTTCCCCTCTATTTCCCCTATTAACCCTCTACACCCCTCCAAAATCCCCTATTAAATCCCGCCATTATCCTTGGTTTCCTCATTTTTCCCCTCTTTTCCACTATCGTTACCCTCCTTAGGCCTCAAAATACATTAAAATCGGTTAAAAACCCACTTCCGACCTTATAATAGGCCTAAGCCCCCTTTCCCGCTAAGCCCCCACACCTTTTTCCCCATGTGACCCGACGCCGTAACCGAGCGCTAGCCCCTAAGGTGCTCGTCCCATTTGTTCATCGGGCGCGATTATAGCCGTCGATCTGCACAGAACGGACGGCGATCGCCGCCCCTGCTGCCCCCGTCGTTTTCCCCGTTCATCACCCGTCGCTGCATCTTCACCGTTTGTTTCTCTGCCAGATCTAATGGTCCGCAACGCGCCTGCGCCGGTGGTGCCCATGCGACTGTTCCAAACCCGCCAGTTTATTTCGCACCGCTTTTGGGCAATGGGTGGTATTTCCTGATAGCCCAATGATTACACTCATCGCTCGCCACTTGTCCTCCTGTACGATTCCAAAACCACTTTTCCCACCTGTTAACTCCATCCATTGCGCGTTATGGTTCGGACACGGATGCCCAGCGAAATTGATGTAGACCGTCTGATCTAGAGCCAGCCATCTGACGGCTATCGCTCGATGAAGATGCACGATGGATAATGAAGTTGCACGCGTGATAGTCCAGGTTCTGGCCCGCCTTCCGTCGTCCTCCGCCGTTGATCCCCACCGCGATCGACAATCCAATTTTGTTCCTCCATCGTTGACTGTTCCACTATCTCCCATTTCTCCACGTCATTCCCACGTGCACCCTCCATACCTTCGCCCATTTCATTACGTTTAATTGGTTCATTTTCATGTTTTTTCATGTTTTTCATTCGTTTTTCCGCTCCGCTGACCGCCACCTCCACCAGGGCAGGTTTCCATTGCTCCTCTGCATTTTTCTCCGCCATGTCACCGTCTGCACGGCCATTTCCTCCATCCACACTGCATCCATTGCCCCCGTCCATGATTTTCTTCACTGATTTCGTGTTTTGCAGGGTTGTAAATGATAAAAGATAGCCAGGAATTTATGAGCAAAGACCCGGGAAGGTGAAGACAGGACTTACATTAAAGAAAGGCAAAATCCAAACTTTAAAAACCTTCCTGTGCCTTTAAAGCTCGAGCTTACCTGACAGAAGCAAGAATGGAGCGGCAAAATTTTTTAGTACAAAGCAAAGGAGATTGAGGCACGCTAATGAAGATCTTAAGCCTTGAATTAGCGGTGTAAGAGGCAAAGCACCAGTTTGAAGACCCAGAGGATCAATCAAAAGGTCCTGAGCACAAGCAAAAGGTAACATCAGGGTTTATTCGTCAACAGAATGTTTTTCTTCATCAAGTACAGGGCGCCCATATAGTTTTTATTATGCACATTTTCCCCAAAGGAATTTCCACCCTAACAACAGTTCAAAACCACCAAAGCATTTATATGACAGACTTCTCCGTAGTTTATTTTATTTTTGTTCAAAGCACCAGGAGTACTACAGCTGAAAGATGTCAAGATCATATCCGGAGAAGATCACTCTTTCACAAAGGGGGTGTCAGAGATTAAATACTCGGCAGTCAAACAGAATGGGTTTCGGCCCTACATTCATTTCTGTGTTTAATGTTACATTTCGTATTCACCTACCTCCCCTCAGTTGATCTTCTGCTCATCCTCTGCTATAAAACACAGAAGGAAATTATTGTAAGGCTGTTGATGAGATATCAAAGAAATTCAAGCATTTTCCTCTTGAGACAAGTTCTTTGTGTAATATTGTAAGACAGGTTGAGATTTGATGAATTCATACTGAATGTTCAAGCTGTGGGCAATGTTGTACCTGATTGGTATTGTTTTTAATATGACAAGCACGTTTCTTTGGATCCTGATCTAAAGCAACTGGTGATGTTTTCCTATATCTGTGTTTTATTTCATTTCATTCCATTTATTTAGGCTCGCATCAGAAGTTTGGCATAAGATTTACCCTTGATAGGTACCTTATGTTTCTGCTCTCCCAGCCTTTTATGTTTTCTGCATAAATGTGTATCTGAATATTGATTTCAATTGATTTAACCAGTGTAGTGGATGTTGTTGCCTACTCTCTGATGTATGAATTAATGAAATCTATGTTTAGATGTTCTTGTTAGGATTTAGTTGGATGAGTTGAGAACACCGGGAGGTCTAGAACCCTATCTCTGCCTCGCTAGGCTTTTTCCATCTCAATTAAACCTTTCTAAGAGCCCTTGTATTGCCTCTGATTTTTTCCAAGCAGGTCTGGAGTTAAATGACCTCTGACTTGATCTATAGACAGAATTGGATGGTTCTCCTCCTTTCATTTTCAGTCCTTAATGTTCCATTTCACCCCTCATCCATTAAGATCCAAATGCTCTAGATGACTAGCCCAACTGAAAGCTTGCACATTGAACAACAAGTAAACCCTTTCTTGACTCCATTGCCCAATGGCCTTGATGTTCTCTGAGTTATCTGTCTTAGCCTAATTCTCTCTATGCTCATCCTTGTCTTATGTTGGACCTTCCTTTCCTGATTCCCAACAACCAAACATAAACAATCAAACAAACAAACCCTGAGCCTATAACTAGCCTAATATCTTAAACTTTGAGCCTCAAAGACATATATACTTTGACAATCACAGAGAGATCCCTCTCTGGACCTAGGAGGGCTAGATCCTAAGGTCTGAAAGTGGTTCTGATGTTGTCTCATCTTTTGGTCTTGCAAATCTGGCCAAAACATGGGAGCCCCAACAATCCTTACAAGAGGAGTGAGAAGCAGTGTTTTCCAAATGAGTTCAAGAAATCCAAACCTCCTACATTTGATGGAGGTATGAATAAAATGGAAGATGTAGAAGCATGGATACTTAGCATGAAGAATTTATGTGAATTGCATGATTATTCAGAAAATATGAAAGCCAAGATAGTTTTTTTCAGTCTCAAGGGAAAATAATATATTTGGTGGGAAGACGTGAAGTGTGTCAGAGGCATCAAGGTAGAAGAGTTGATATGGCATGAGTTTAAAAAACTCTTCAAAAATAAGTACCTATATGAGAGAGATATTATGATGGAAAGGCTAAGGAGTTATATGAGATGAAGATTGGATCTATGACAAATGAAGAGTATATGACTAATTTTTTTTTAGATTTTTTGAGGTATGTTCCTTACCTCAAGGATGAGAAGACGAAGGTTCAAAGGTTTATCAATGGATTTCCCTTAGCATTCAAGGATCAGATTGAGTATGATGATCCTTGGTCATTGGAAGAATTCATCTAGAAATTTAAGCATTGTTATGAGCATTCGAAGCGTAAGTCTAAGCCTAAGCGTGATTGGAAAAGGAATGAGAAGGCTAAAGGAAAATGGACTCAAAATCGGGGAAGACCTCAGGTTGCAGATGAGAAATAAAATGTGTCTCCTTACAAGGACTCTAATGCAACTGAGAAGGGACATGGACCTTAGCCTAGAGAGTAGCAGAATAAAGGTAGTGGCAAAGAATCATTGCAGTGTTGGATTTGTATCAAGGATTATCAAAAGAATGATTTTCCATTGTACCAGGGTGAAATCCTTATATCTACATTTACCAGGAGGCGAATACAATTGGAGATGTTTGGAATAGTATTCCTCGGATATTTGTAGCCCTAGATAACAGACAGGTGGATCATTATGTATCCATTATTAATATGGAAGGTAAGCTTTGTGATCGATTTGTTTCCATTTTGAATGATCTTGGATCTAGTTATAGTTATGTTAGTCCTGACATGGTGGATAGGTGTGGCTTCAATAAACAAGTGTGTTAGCATAAAATATTATTGAAGATGAACTAAAATATCTTAATTTAGCTATCAGCGACAAATAGCCCTAACAACATAAATAGTTTCTCAAATCTTTAGATATGCAATAGAAAATGAGAATAAATCCTGCGAAAACCCAAATATATGCAGCAAAAGTAGTTAAACGGCAAAAAGAAATAACAACTAATGAAAAATTAACTCCAAGTAGCCAACAGACAAGATAATATTAAAGAATTATTTTTTTATTATGTAACACCTAGTGAAGGAAACAAGTAAATGTTACTAGTTCCCCTCAATGGGATGGGTTCTTGGTTGTCCTCAATGCTTCAACTTCCCGAGTCTCTCTCTCAATGATGTAGAAAACCCAAATATGTGATGAACTCAAGTGGGAGCTCAAATGGAAAAATAAAATGATAGCGACAATTAGAATAATCAAAGTGAAGAATGAATGAAAAAACATTCTTATTTATAGCAAAATATTGAGTTATCCTCATAATGGAGAATAATAAAATATTATTAACAAAAATCTAGATCTAAGTGCTTGGAATATTTTATTATATTTTGTTGGAGAGAAAAGGTATTAAATTGGTTAAATACCTTTATTTAGAAATAATAAACAAATAAATGATTTATTTATCATTTCAAGAATGTGGTTAAAAAATAATATACAAGTAATGATTTTTTAATTATTCCTAGGTGATTTAGTCAAATTTAACATGGAATAATAACTAAATAATTATTTAAATAATTATTCCTAGAGAAAAATAAGATACATAATGATTTGTCTAATTATTTCTCATAATTGGGTTAAATATGACTAGGAATATTATTTAAGAAATGGTTTAATTAATTATTCCTAGAGGAAAATCAAATAAATAAGGATTTATCTAATTATTCCTCATGGGGTTTCTTGTTTTAACCAGAAATAACTTAATAAAATATGGTTTATTAAATTATTTATTATAGTGAAATAAATTTTACTATGGTAAAATTGGTCTTACATTGTGTACATCGAACCATCCTATTAGAAATGGTTAGATGAACAATTTTTGGTGATAACAGATTTCCCCCCAACATACGAGTGTTAGGAGAAAATCATAAGACCAAAGCACGTTGTAAGAACACAATCAATAGACACTAAAGGGGAGTCAGAGAGAGAAAGACCTAGATGAAGCGAAGCAAGAGAGGACAGTAACTAAGGGGGCAAGACCTACAAAGTGGTATAAGTCTCCTTTTATGTTGGATTACCTGCTCTCAATGAGGCAAGGGAGGCATACTTATGGTTGTTGAGATGACAGAATACAAAGAATAATAATGGGCTCATCAATATGAAACTGAGCAATAAAGTACATGATAAATGGTACATGACATACTGACATCAATGGGCTATAAAATAATATAATGAATCCCACATACATACTACGTCTGGAAGAACATGAGCTAGGACTAAAAACAATAATGTTTGAGTACATGAGACATAATCCCCCTCCATCAATGTGGGAGGGGGGTGGGTATAACAACCAAAGAAGCCCTGCTGAACAGGAAAGGGATCTGGAATGATACATGCATGTGGTGGGCACCGCAAGCGGTTGGAATCGAACTCATCAAATCTGTGGAGCTACATCTAAGGATGTAGCATAATCTGACGTCATACAGGCATGTGGGGGGCTACTTGAAGGTCCCCCCCTCATAAGGTTTGAAACATCTCACACGCACTCGGGAATCACTGGTATAATCTGTTGGATCATTGGACCATCAAGCATACGAATCCCATTCATGTGATAATGAGTTGAGGTCGAGCACATGAGAAACAACCAAGTCAAATGGAAATGATGATTCCCTTTGCTTGATCTAAGTCACTGAACAATAATGGAAGCCGGAACCAAGGTAAACCACCCTCTAGACCTTTCTTCTGGAATGAATGTACTGATGTCAACAAAAGAAGGCCCACCATAGGCGAGGCAATGATGAATCCTCAACTAAGTCATGAGAGAGCATAATAGAGTGACTAATGTACTGACACCAAGATGATGATGGAATGGAGGAAATTGAGAGGCAGATGGGAAACTTCCCTTGTCAAAGCATAAAAAGAATGGTTGACCTCACAGTGACTGACTCAACTACAGAGGGGATGAGGGACAGTATGACTGGAGGCCAAAATGAGAAACACATGATGAATGTGACACAAATATGGATGGAATATTGTAACATGAGATAAAGGGACTCAGGATAGACTCCATGAATGCAATGATGACTCAACTTGGATGCTTTGAATAATGGTGAGTCAACGATGCTTCACATGATAGGCCTGAGGGGGCATAAAAACATGATTAAATAATGGTTACTCAAGAAAAAAATCGACACACAAGGTAGAAAGTACCAAGGAAAAGTGGTGCCAAAGTAAAAGCAACTTATATGAATAAATTTGATTTTAATTGGCGGCAAAGTGACACTTTATGGAAAAAATGGCTTCTGGGTGAAGTGTCAAATCACCAAAAACAAAAGAAGACCCATTATAGTGCATGGTGAGGTATTTTCAAAGATGCTGGCGATTTTTCAAACCGAGCTATGGTCTGGTTCAATGGGTGATGGAAAAACTAGGGATTTTCCTTCCAATTTCAATTCATTTGTTAAGTGAGTTGTAGTGAATTTAGAGAGGAGGAGAAGGCCCTAAAAATTGTGGAGATCGTAGCATATAAAATGACCATCGGAATCAAGATCTGCGACTTTTAGGTAGGTGGCCTTAATGCTTCTTGGAAGAATGGTTCCTGATGAAGAATCAAGGTAAGAAAGCAATACAAGAATGAAATACTAGAGAAGGTCTAGAATAATCCCCACCCACCAAGTCAAACATGGGGACCAAGTGATAATTGTGGTATCACATAAAGTAGAATATTTGAAGATATGGTATCAATCATCTACGATATATGGCTTGCTAGAGAGGCTGAGAAGATAAACTATCCGAGGAATGGCAGGATAATCAAACATACCTAGATCAGTGGGGTCTAGGCCGAGACTTATGTTAATCATGTGAGAAGATGGCAAAAGGTTCCATCATGCCCCCAAGCATGGGGTACTACCCCCAAGCATATGTGATGGATTGGAGTGATCTGGTATGCTAAAGGTGGGAATGATGCCCCTAGCTAGAGGAGCTTGTGGAGTGCCATGATGTTCCAAGTGTTGAAATAATGGATTCAAGCATTCAGTCTCATAGGAACTAAATCCTCAGGTGAGAATATACAGGGGCATAGGGTCCCCCAAGCATGCTATGGAAATTCCAAATGTATTTATAATAGTTGACTCTAAACACATTTTGATGATGTGGTTCACCATTTGATTATATTATGGTTATCTTCCTCTGGGAAGAATGGATAGATCCAGTTAGAGAAAGGAAATAGTGGATTGCCAATCTCATTTGGCACTGCATATATGAATCAAATGGGCTAAATTTATGGGTTTGCATACACGGTGTCACTATACCAAAGAGTGGCTTTGAAGATAATGAATTGGTGCTCACCCAAAAAAAATTGTGGTTGGTCAACAACAATGTCTAAGGGACTAGTTTGTTGATGTAAGATGAAGGAATGATTAAGTGGATCATCCCTAGAGTGATCTGAAGTGATATGAGACTCTAGAGGTTGTTCTAAATGGGAAAGAATAATGGTAATAGAGTCGACACTATGGCAAATGCACTATGAGGTTTGAGGAGAATTTCTTCTCCTAGACTCTCAAATATGGGTGCCCCCTTACCTAAACATTGGGTGTCAATGTAATGGCCACAATGTGTATATGGTTCAAATGAATGGGTTAGAAGTACAGGTTTATTGAACCAATCAAATTCATTATGGATAAATTCTTTCGACTCCACAACATATCGATCATGGGTGTGATGCGGAAGGAAATACACACTATGGTGCATGTCATCCCAGGGAAAATCAGGGGTTGTCATGGCTTCCATAATGTATTCATATGAATTGAAGATGGGTAGACTGGAGGAAGGGATACCACATGATGCGGTGGAACTACCTGGTGCATCATCATGAGAGATATGGTTCACATACGCATCACTACTATGGGTAGATGGAGAGCTAGTAGATGAAACATCTACCCATGTTGAGACAAGGGTGTTCGACAAATGAGGTTCGTCAGGAATAGTATGGGAAGCCCCTGAGGGGTCTTCCTTCATGGATCTCATTGATGACGACAAATAGAGAATAGATACCAAAGATTCTGTCATCTCGACATCGAGGGGAGGCATCACAATGGATGCATAACTCTCCTCCGGTTCTGGTGAAGCAGAACGCACAAGTAGAGGAGTATATGATCCACTGCAAGTGGCCTCGATTTCATAAACCACATGAAGGATGTCATGAAACTCCTCGAGACGGGGAAAATGATGGGAATAGTTGACGTAAATATTGCACAAACAACAAGGGTGATTTTTACGTAACGATTTGAGTTTCTTAGTTGAATCAGGTAAGGTAACATGGACCTCCGGGATGTCAGATTTAGGAAATGTTTCATTGACCACAGGTTTGAGACAAGGAAGTTCATAACAGTTATTGGTGGCATGCCCAACAACATCACACAAAGTGCACGGAGGTGTCATATTTGGATTATTAGATGGAGCTGGAGTTGTTTGGGGAGTCATGTCCTTAGTTTCCTTATTTTTGGCTCTGTCCCCCTCACTGAATTCTTTCGCAACAAGAGTAGATTCTTGTTGAGGTGGTTGTGGCACTGAAGCAAAGGGATGTCATGGTGACCAGTTGAACTGGGGTCAAAGCGGTGTATGGTTTGAGTTGACCAGGAAGAGTTTTTTTTGGGGGATCTATGTACTAGACTGGGATCCCCAGGGTCAAATTGGGTAAACTCAATGTATCCATAACAGGCACTAAAAATACTCCAGATGGGGGAGCTAAAAATGGTATTTGACCTGAAGGATAATGGCCTAGCGAGACGGCTCCCAGATGGATAAGACTTGGGGGAATTTTTCTTGGTTGAAAAAATGGAGGAGAGACATCGGCATAAGGAGAAGGTCCTTGAGATCCTGATGGTTGTGTCGAGTGAATAACAGTAGTTTGTGTAGGCATAATCTACTGACTGGGAGTATCAAGTCATTTTTGGTTAGCCTGTGACGCTTGCAACATGCAAACACTCGATGAGTTGGGCTCAGTGATAAGAGGGGGGGACCAGGGAAAGCACCTAGTAAGGAAAAATATTTATAGACTCCCAGTGAGACACTGGTGAGAGGGGTTATTGATTTCTTATCGGCCACCAAAGATATGATGGACTCAGGGGAGGTCTCAAAATTTGGTTCGTAATATCTCAATTGATCAATGGTGACGATATTTCCATTGTGGGGGAATCACATCTTACAATGAACCGCAGATGCAACAGCTAACATCGCATATGTGCATCTATGACCCAAGAGGATATTATAATCCAAGGGGGCATCAAAGACTTCTATGTCAAGGAAAACATCCTTTCCCACAAGTGTGACAAGACAATTTTCGTACATGCCAAGGGGCTAGAAAGGGTGATTGTCCCATGCACGCAAGGTGATGGTGGATGGGGATAGGTTGGGGGACCCAATTTTTTTCCAAACATAGGAGGACATCACACAGGTGGATGCACCCTCATCAATGATACATCACTGAACAGTGGCATCACGGATCTTGACTAGTATTTGGAAAGCAAAGGATGAGGGTAAAGGGGGATGTTCTGACTTGTCAACATCAAATACAATCATGCGATGATCTGAAAGATCCATAGTGCCTAGAGAAGATAGTATGGATTTTCTTATGGATGGGCACATCTGGAGAACTTCCAGCGTTTTCATGGCAGTAGGAGACTGTACCAAGTCATCTACTATGTTTTAGGTGTGGGCGGCTTTGGCAGAAGCAGCATTGCGGCGTAATGGCCCTTTTGGGATCTTAGGAATGACCTCTTCCTTAGGTTGAGGGATCTATAAGGGAAAATTTGGTGTCACAATGGACTCTTTGGATACTTTGGTTTGGGACACAGTTGCAGACGTAGAGGGTAGCTTGTCATACTGGTGCGACCAGGTCTAAAGGTTGACATAAGTGGTATTGACCTCATCAGAATTCACCATGAGAATCTGGTAATCCGAGGTACCAGACTACTGAGGTTGAGGAGTGTCCTGACCTTGAGGTGGTTTGGTAGAAACATATCCTTGTTGAGGGAAAGGATTAGTGAACATGAATGGTTGAGATGGTGCAGTGTTTGGAGGAAGCGACGTGGTGGGTTGTTTTCCTCTGGATGTTGCTTGGGCTTCCCACAATTGGTGCATCTGGTTTAAAAGGGTACAATCATGAGTATAATGGCCATGTACACCACAACATTAACAAGGTTTTTTCATACGAAGGGTATTGGTCTACTTGGGTTGATTGCCCTATTGCTGGTTTGCGATGTTAGATTGGTTCCCTTGGGGTGCATTGATTGATTATCTTTGCAACCTTGGTTGCGATTGTTGGTTTTGGTTTCCTTTCCCCTTATTATTTTTCTTGGAATTGAGGGATTATTTGTGCTTGGCTAAGCATATATTTGACCTTGATTAGGCGGTGGTTTTTGTGGCAAAGGTTGAGAAGGCGTGGGAGGTGGGGGCGATGATGTTGAAGGGGCTGGAGCATTGGGTTGTGCATAAGGATAAAAAGGAGATGGGGAAACATTTGGGTAAACAGGTTGAGAAACAGTTGGCCCTGCCATCGATTGATGTGGTTGGGAAAATGCATAAGTTGTGTTGTGACTGGGATAAAAGTTGCTTGGAGGGGGATAGGTGTTGGAGGAACTAGTTCCCTCTAGGGGTAACCATAACTCATGTGAGAAGGATCATATGGATTTGAAAGAGATCCAACGATACCGTCAGCGACATGAGATGCCCTCAATGCATTGGCACCACCCGGTCTAGGAAGATTTTGTAAAACAATATAAACATAACCAGACTGGGCGTAGTCATAATTTAACACAACCTGGAGAGATTTCTCCTTGGAGTGATGAAAATGATATGAAACATCTTTTCCTATGGGGGATAAGAGTGTTCTAAGAAACCAATCCATATAGACATGCTCGTTGAATGTATGATCTCTACACAAGCTCCTTCTTCTATGCCATTTTTGGACATGGTCAAAAAGGAGGGTGGCATAATATTGACAGAATATGGTCAACAACTCAGTAATGGTATCATGATGGAGGGGTAACTAAAAATATTACAAAAACTATTTATCAAGAGTAGAAAAAGCGGAATGAGATGTAGTGGGTTGGTCAATGTACCACTTTTCAGCTTCTCTACTGAGTGTGTGTTGGAACAACCGAAGGCGAATGGAGTCATTGATGATGGAATTAGACAAACACCACATATGAAAGGAGCGTACATGATTAGTGGGGTCCTCTCCATTGTTTCCTTAAAACTTAGGAATATCATAAGGAAGCTTAGTTGGCATATTTTACCAACCTGCATCATGATGTATGGGGTCATTGATTAACTGGCTGAAATCGGGAAGGATTAAACCTGCCATGAAAGGTAGCAAAGGAGTATATAGGACAGTTCTTGTAGCGTTTACACTAGAAGTGACTCTAGGATTAGGGCCAAAGCCACTGGATGGTTGGTTTCCCAAACCTTCATTGGCGCCTGACATGATGATTGTATCAGGTTGAGAAGAAGTGGAATCAAAGGAAGAACCCAATGAACCAGAAGAACCAGAGTTAGAATGGGGACTTAGGGGAGGACTAACTCAGACCCTATGGGGGGGGTGTGAGACGCTCTAACGAAAACTGAGGGTGAAGACCTTGGAGTCTCCACGACAAACACCTTGGGGGAACAATGATGGATTGGTGTGCCAGATTAATTAATTATGATGTTTATGTCTTGGCTTGGTAGTGTAAACCAAGCGTTATTCGCTTTAGGTGTGATTGTGTGCAAGTCGTGTGTTTATTTTAATTAAGCTATGCTGGTGATTTTTTTTTTAATGTTGAAGAACTATAAATAAAACTGAAATGGCAGTAAAATAAACGGCTAATCATGCATCAATTCAAACCAAAATAAGGCTCTCAAACAAACAGACTAAATGGGGGTGAAATTGACTCAAAACACACTAAAATGGCCAAGAGAACTAATATCAATGAGACTGTGATCTAATGACTCTATATTTTTGGACATGACGCAGAAAACAACAAGAAACCATAGTGGGGAAATGTTGCAACAGATAAGGCTAAAGGTAAAAAACCGAGGGAAACAATGGGACCCTAAGAAAAAATTCCAAACAAAACTCAAGAGGGATTTTTGGATGTAACAATAACCTATCTTAAGGATTTGTAAAAATGATGGATTAGACCCTGAAACAATGGCTGAAAGTGTTGTAAATCTTAGACTACCTACTCATCTCAACCCATCCTAAAAAGGTGTAAGTGAACTGAAACACTCGGGGGTTTTGTTCTACTTCAAGCAGAAAACTAAGCATATCTAGGCCTAAGACAGGATAAAAAAGAGGTTAGACAACCCAAAACAGTGCTCTCGACAAACCTTGACAGTTTTAGAAAAAAAAATCAGAAAAAAAATTCCAGATCGGAGTTACTGACCTATAAACAGGTGAGCTTGAACTTTTTGAGTAGATAAGTGCGATTTCAGGGAGGTAATCACACTATTTGGGCTAAAAATTTCAATTTTCTTCTCCTTGGTTCTTAAGGGGGCGGGTTGCGGAAAAATTGTTGTCTCTGGTGCAGCTGGTACATGTTACCTGTTAAAAACACCATAAAACTTCTGGAATTTAAAATTTTGGCTGAATTAAGGAAAAAAAGATTAAAAAACAACATCAAGAGAGTGAAAAACACTAAAGAAAAACCCTTGTTGCTAAAGCTACTGGTACTAGTCACACAGGAATCTAAATCACAACAGTGTAGTCGCCATTTGTTAGCATAAAATATTATCAAAGGTGTACGAAAAGATCCTACTTTAGCTATGAGTGGAAAATAGCCCTAACAACGGAAATGGTTGTTCAACTCTTTAGATCTGCAATAAAAAATGAGAATAAATCATGCACAAACCCAGATCTATGCAGCAAAAGTATTTAAACAGCAAAAAGAAATAAAAACTGATGCAAAATTAAATCCAAGTAGCCAACAAACAAGACAAGATTAAAGAATAATTTTTTTATTATGTAACACCTGGTGAAGGAAAAAATTAAATGTTACCAGTCCCCCTCAATGGGATGGGTTATTGGTTGTCCTCAATGCTTCAGCTTCGTGAGTCTCTCTCTCTCAATGATGTACAAAACCCAAATATGTGATGAATTCAAGTGAAAGCTCAAATGCAAAATAAAATGATAGAGACAATGAGAAAGATCAAAGTGAAGAATGAATGGAAAAACCTTCTTAATTATAACAAAATATTGATTTATCCTCAATAATGGAGAATAATAAAATATTATTAACCAAAATCTAGATCTAACCACTTGGAATGTTTTATTATATTTTATTGGAGGGAAAAGGTATTTAAATTGGTTAAATACCTTTATTTAGAAATAATAAACAAATAAATGATTTATTTATCATTTCAAGAATTTGGTTAAAGAATAATAATAATAATAAATGATTTTTATAATTATTCCTAGGTAACTTAGTCAAATTTAACAAGGAATAATAACTAAAAAATGATTTAATTAATTATTCCTAGAGAAAAATAAGAAAAATAATGATGTATCTAATTATTTCTCGTAATTGGGTTAAATATGACCAGAAATATTATTTAAACAATGGTTTAGTTAATTATTCTTAGAGGAAAATCAAATAAATAAGGATTTACTTAATTATTCCTCATGGGGTTTCTTGTTTTAACCAGAAATAACTTAATAAAATATGGTTTATTAAATTATTTTTTATAGTGAAAGAAATTTTACTATGGTAAAATTGGTCTTACATGGTGTACTTCGATCCATCTAATTAGAAATGGTTAGATGACCAATTTTTGGTGATAACAAAGTGCATGCAGAGTATTGGTTGGTGTAGTTGGCGACATAAACCAAGAAAATAGTTCATAATTGGGTGAGAGCTTGTGCATTTGTGTTGAATGGTATGCCTACATCAACACATCTAAATATTCTTTTGTTGGGTTCCTATGATATGATTTTGGGAATGGATTGCTTTTTTACTCAGAGGACCAAGGTATATTTTTATGGGAAGTGATCTAATCATGGGTCGAGTACTACTCTAATCATCGTGTATGGTATTAAGATATTTTAATTGACTATGGCTTATATAGGATTTAATGAGCATGTTAGGCCACATAAACATAATTAAATGAGCACATAATCAAAAAGCACAAAACACATAAGAGAGATACAACCAATTGGTAACGGAGTTCACCCCTCCATCTCTCTGGGGTTACATCTCTGGATCTGCTTCAATTGGAATGCAGATCCTCTATATTAATTCGTCAAAGTAAGTTTTCTTACATTCAAGCTCTCTGGATGAGCATTAGCCAAGCACTATGGCTCTAAATGGCTAAGTATTATCTCCTATCTTCTCCCTCTCTCATGGCTTACATAAGGAATATATATAGTTTTCCTCACCCACTCTCCAACAAAGAGAATTAATTAAAAGACCCACAATTGTAGGGCCTAGATACAAGGAAGGAAAAACAAATTCCATGAAAGTAGGACCTCCAACTATCTCAGGCTCATAATTTGGAAAATTCTCAAAACCACCTAAAGACTTTCCAACCATACCCTTGATTATCTCAACTTATAATTGAGCAAAAATAGAGAATTGGTGTGAGGTGGTTGTTGAACCCTTAGTTAAACTGAGGGGGGGGGTGAATCACGAATACATTCATGGACTTTTAAAATTTTCCTTTAAACTTATTTACACCTTCATTTCATGATCAACTTAATATGTGAGCAGTCTTAATATGTGAGCAGCAAATATTAAGCAGATTAGATAATGTAACAACAATCTTAATATGTGAGCAGCAAGTATTAAGCAGATTAGATACACCATATCAACACATAAACATCATGCACATAGACAATAGATATAAGTGGAAACCCATAAGGGAGAAAACCACATCTTATTATTGTTGTGATGCAAAGGCAAGCTCCAACTCCCTCTCACCACTGATTTTCTGTAGGCTCCAACCTACAAGAGGCTCCTACCTTAATTCTGCAAGCTACAACTTGCAAGGAAGCTCCAACTTCCATCTATTTTATGCAAGCTACAACCTACAGGAGGCTCCTACCTCAGCCAGCTACAACTGACATCTATCAAGCTACAACTTGATATGGAAGCACCAACTTCCATAAATTTTCTGTATGCTACAACCTACAGGAGGCTCCTACCTCAGTCAGCTACAACTGACATATATCAAGCTACAACTTGATATGGACGCACCAACTTCCTCACTCTTTCAAAAAAAACACATGTTGATTTACCTGGATATCAGCTCTGTTCTGTTCCTTCTTCACTGTTGTCCACCAGCCTTCATGCCTACCTTATATCATCTCTGAATCTTCACAGCTTCTCTATCTGCTCCTCCTTCTTCTTACCCTCTCTACCTCATTTCTCCATTCTCTAACATCTCTATGCATATGATAGTAACATTATTTATGGATATACCCTCATAATTGTTTGCATTACACGAGGAATTCGAAATGAACAGCCATGACTCTTTGCCTTCCGCCTTCTCATTTCTTTGTCCAACCCATTCAAAGGAATATAGCAATATGTACAAATTTCACTTTTACAGTGGAGTTTTGTATGCCTATGGAGACTTGCCATTGCTTCACAAAAAATATAAAATAAAGAAAACTTTACATTTTCAGTTACAATAAGTATTTCAATTCACTTAGCCCTTTCAGTTCTTGGCTCGTTGTGTGTTTGTCTTTTTTGTTGCTATCATGTAATAGTTCTGCATACTCTCCTATTTTCCATGCATGTAGAATGCATTTCCCAAATTATGTTCTAAATCTGGCAGCTATTTTCATCTAACGGTTCTGCATACTCTCCTGTTCACTGCAATTGTGTATTTGCTGCATATATAACTGCTTTACAAGTTTAGCCCCAAATAAATCTCAAAGTCTCATGCATATAAAAATGCCTCTCCATTCATTTTCCCTGGGCTGGAAATTTAAATTACTGTACGCAGAAGCTTCTTTCATCTATGGTTATGAACCCATACATATGATAAACTTCATATTTCAAATATGCATATACAATTAAATCCAAATTCTAAACCTCAATCAATACACTTATGAGCATTCGAATCAACTTTCGACCTTTATAATAAAATGCATTATATAGTGGCCACTTTATGGAATGGATACTCATATAGGTATAAACTCCACGGCATAAACCTTTACAGTTTCAACTTAACTTCTTATCATTCATCAAATGTGTGCAACGCATTATACTTTCGGCCACCATCCATTACACATCTTACCCATGTTAATATTCCACCCTTGGTTTAAAATCCAACACAATAACTTACCACGAAAGTTTCTTTTCCCTTCAAATAAGGTTTAGGAAACCACAAAATAGCAAGCCAAATTATAACGTGGATAAAGCCATGCACATCTTCACATGAACTTTGACTTTGGATTAAAAATACAATGCCAACAAATATGAATGTCTACTTCATTATTAAACCCATTCCATAATGGTCTACAACATATCAACAAATATACGCTCCCGGCTTTATTATTTCACATCAACCATAATATATTAACATATGTTATGTCCTCCATTCAATTGCTGAGAAACATTATAATAAAGTTTCGACTTTGGATTTTAAGACCCCAACAAATATTTAGGATTCATTTGGGCCCACACATCTCATTCAACGCATAAACTGAATAATGTTTATATGCGTGCCCATTCAAATAACTTCGGCCACCATACCAAAAACCTCAATTGTCAACATAATACAAGTTCGGGTCCCACAATATGCACAACTTACCTTTGCCTTATCGATCATGCAACTCGACTTATAATCCCACGGTCAATCTCCTCTCGCGCTCCATCAATACTTTGGGTGCACATCCGATGGATATCGCGCAATTTAACTGCACGGGGTTTAATCTTCAAAAATTACGCGATATAACTGGTTTTGGAATACCACTTAACGCCACGTGTCGAGCAATGGCGTATATCGCGTTTTTTTTCTTGATTCCACTTACCGTTTTTAAGTCGCGCGAAACCCACATATGGATTTGGAAAACCGCCTTTACTGTTTATGAATCATGGTTCCATTTCAATTCATTATTCCGCTCCCTTAACTATTGTTCTTCACGCGTATTTTAACTCTATGCTTCCATTTTATTCAACGTTGCCATTCGGTTCTACTGTGATATCAACCTTTAGTAAATCGACTCTTCATCGCTATTCTGAGAACTACGCCTTCAATCCACGATTTGTGAAAAGGCCCCTTGAAGGTTTCAACTATCCACATGAAACCCCTTTGATGATTTCGATGGCTTTCAATTCGTTATTTAACCTTACCATTCTTCAAACTTCTCAACTATAGTTCGACCCCGGATTCTCTATTCTCAATTCTTCATTTGAATAATTGATCGCTCCAACGAATTATCCAATTCTAGTCCCGTATCAGAACACCATTTGACCTGCCCAGATTTATTGAGATTCATCGTCACTTCTAGTTCAAAGACTGTGCCTTGATCTTTATTGATGCAAATCAATATGTGAACACAAATTCGATGGACAGAGAATTACTCCTCTGTTACGGTTTACATAATGACCCCAATTACCTCCATATTGGTACTGATTCGAACTCATTGTTCAACCATAATATTTCCCATCAACTCAAATGTATTTTATTTAATTTAAAACCCCAACTGCTTGCTTGGAACGCATCTTATGCCTTAACCCCGTAATGATCCCAGATCATATGCCTCACTCACACAGTGATTTCAAAGACCAATTTAGCCTCATTGTGTCATCGATCCATTAGTGATCGATGACTTAAATTACCCAGTGCAGTTTCATTCAATCTCATCAATAGTATATGCCAACCTTACCATAGAGTTTATTCAAAAACTGTTTATAAACCCGGATCAACTCACATATGCAATTAAATCATCAATGCACAGATAATTGCACATCACGATTTCTTCAATGACACATAGGACACATTTAAAAACCCCAATTACGGAATTTCACCTCACTGGTTCTCATACAATTTCTTATTGAAATCAAATCTCTTTCACATAGAATTTAAATCAACTGAATTTACTTACAAAACCTCCTTTTTTTGGCCAGATCTTCAACTCAATGGCCCTTTCAACCTCACTACTTTGTCTCTCCATACCTCCAATCAAATGGCCCTTCTAAAATTGCCTCTACTTCATGTCTAATGCTTTCTCTATTGCCTCTCTGCTACCTCTCTGCTTCTTTGCTGCCTATGCTACCTCTCTGCTTCTTTGTTGGTTCTTCTTTGTGATAGTTCAGGTGCAACTCCTTTCTTCTCCTTTCTTCTCCTTTGCCATCAATGACAATATTTCCAACAGTCTCCCCCTTTGGCGTTGATGGAAATACTTTAATACTCTTCTTTTGCTTTATTTTCCTCCCCCTTTGACATCAATGGCAAAGGGTTGCACATTTCCTAGTATGCTTTCTATCTCTTCATTTCCTCTCTCTGAGTTGTGTTTAGGCCTTCTTCTTTTGACTTTGTACCATGCTGCTCCAAACTGGTGTACAAGAGTTTTTGGGAGAACACTTTGAGAATCATTGAACTTGTATATACACAGTAAGTTGATACCATCCCAAAGCACAGACTCCTTGCACTTGTATAGAGTGTAGGTGATGATAGAACTACCATATATAATCAGAATTATATAATTAGAGATGCATCATTGGACCAAAACTAAAATACTGAGAATGCTTCAAATATACTTCAGTCTCTAGTATGATCTTCATCATAAATACATATCTGTTAAGGAAGATTTTATATGGAGTATGTCTTCTTCTGCAATACACATCTGTTGTACAACATCTGTTCAATTATGATGATGCCAATATATCTTTTATAGATGTGGTTCACCTTTCCTGCATGTTGGTTGTGATATGAGCTAGGATGTTGACAAGGATATTTCACTTAATAGTTGAAAGGTCCTTGTTACTGATGTGAACAATGAATCGACCCAGAGCTTACAACTTATTGTGAGATTAGACGATATCTTTCAATCTAAGATACCAAATGACTTTATTGCTTGTACAATGTACTTTCAAAACAAACCCTTGAGGCTAGATACATTCAATGTATTGGACAGTCTTACTTATCAACCATGCAATTTTATTTATGACATATGGGGGTATGTATGTCAATGATCAGTCTCTCTTTAAAGGTGAATTACCAGAAAATCCTTTATGCTGAAGTATGCTTTTTATGAATCAATAACATACTTTTGAGCTTCAGCTGTAAGATACAACTAGTCCTTCATACTTCTTATATTTTAACTGTTCTATCATGATGATCTTTAGCAAAACCATATTCAAGATGTTTAATTGAAATCTCAGCAAACAGACTTCACACGGTGTTATGAATGATCTTAAGAGAGAGGCCTTGAAGATATATATGTACTGACTTCAAGAAGGCATGCAGTTATATATAGAAATATATATTGCTTCAATGCTCAATATAATGCTTCAAGTGTAAACAAAATAATGATCCTTTAGCACTGTTATTGACCATTTCATGCTTTAGTAATGTAATAACGCTGGAAATACTACCTTGATGTACTTATGATCTTGAGGACATGTACCATACCACTGCTCTATTGAGGACACTTGGTATTCTGTTGATAGGCATGCTACTTGTACCAAATACCAATTGATACTACTTTGATAAACCATGTATAGATTTCACTTCAGCTCGCACATGAACCCATAGTTAAGACAACCTTCATAGTTTCTACTATTGATATTTCCACTGTTCACACTAACCATCATCAATATATTGAATTTGATCTTGGCATCATTAACCATTTTTCTTAATCTGTCATTCTGTTCAAAGGAATGCCATTGCATGTTCCTTTCTAGGACTGCTCCAGAATCATTGTTGCTTTATATTAAATTCAACTATTCTAACATAATGATCTTCAAGAAGACATCTTCAATTTATTTACTATGAATCTTCATGGGAAGATTACTCAGAGATTTATCACTCACTTAACTACATTCCTCCAAGGGGACTTTTCATATATGAATGATGTACTGACATAATGATGATAGGCACTTCTCTTACTCGTCCTTCTTAATGTGATTCATTGTTAATGCTAGCAGTATGATGCACAATGTGATCATCCTTTATGGGTCTTTCCAGTTCTGTAGCTCGAAACATATTTTTTGTGATTTTAACCATTCATCCCTTAATGTGTTGATGTCTTCTTAGCTTACATGTTCATGGCTGATGTTCCCTCTACCATCATGGCTGCTTGTTGCCTTCTCTTCTTCCATCAACCTGTTGGCTATTGTGTGCTTCAAGTATTCTTCTTCCTCTATAGTTCTCTGTTAGAGAAATTTTCCTTTCCCTTCCTGATCTTATAGTTTTTCTCATTCCAAGGAGCTCTTCTTAGACTAATTTTGTGGGGACTATTTATGAACTGCTCTCCCCCTGGGATGTTGCTTCATATCTATCACTAGTTGGATATTTGCGTTGATTCCTAGAGCAGCTCCCCCTGAGACTATGATGGATTGATTATGTTATTGAGGTAACAGGCTCCCCCTTTCTCTTTTCCTTCCATACTTTATTGGGGCTCTTCATAATGTTTGCACTTCTTTTTTATTCATAATTTTGTTTGATTTGATTATATTCCATCATCTGTCTAGAGCTCTTTAATGTATATGGTAGTTTACAGTCTTTTGCTTTGTGACCAAGCTTGAGGCATACATAACATCTTATTTTACCAAGGTATGTTTGAGCTGATGTATAATATTTTATGCTCCCTTTTGAACATAATTTACATTCAATGAGTTTATGTCCAAAATTATTGCATGCATAACAGTAGCCATGGAAATTATTTGTGTACCTGGTGAAAGATTTTCTTTTCCATTTTCTTGCTTGAGGGGTTCTTCTCATTTGCTGCATCTTTTGCTGGTTAAAGTTGATATGCGTGGTCTTACAATGTGCTGCAATATGTCCTGGTTTATGACAAGAGAAACATGTGATATTTTTCATAGGAGGAAAGAACCTCCTTTGACATCTTCCAAATTTGTTCAATTCATCCTTAGGAGCGTATGAGCCTTTAGCAGTTGATTGTTTCATCCTCTCATTCTCTGATCTTTCATGTTGTTGCTTGTTTCTATTTGTTTCTTTACAAATCATGTTCTTGTTGGCTTCTACTTCTGTAGGAATCTTCTGAGCTGCTTCATTATCCTTTACAACTTTTACAAAAATGATATTCTTGTTATCTTCTACCTTGGACTTACTTGTTTCTCCTTCATAACCTATCCCAGTCTTTATGAGAAGAGACCTTTGAGCATTTAGAATTTGGTCCAACTGTCCAGATTTTTTCATTTGTGGAATACTCATAATTAGTTCAATTTGGGCCTTTTCTAATTTCATCCTTAGGCTTACCACCTCTTCTTCCAATCTTCCAGATTCCAAACTTTTCTCTCTCATTTGTTGCAGCATAGTGTCTTCTACTTTCCTTGCTTCTTCAAGTTGTGTCTTTAGGCCAAAAATTTCTTTCTTATCTTCATATTCTTTCTCATCACATACTTGCACCAATTTCTTCAGGTCTTTGTTTTCATTCTTCAATCTTCCTATTTTAGTCAAGGCAATGTCAAGCTTGCCTTTTTCCTCAACTATAATTTCTTCATGAAACTCACATCCATTCACCCCGGCAGGTATCTCATTTGATTGACCTTTTTCCTTTTGACATGAATTTTTCTTCTTCTTAATTCTCTTCTCCTTCTTGACAATGCATCCCCTAGTGTCTACTTCATGCATGAAATGCAATCTATCCCAGATTTATTTTGCAGATGTTAAATCCATTATTAATTCAATATACTTGTTATGAAGACTATTATATATCACACATTTTGCCTTGGAATTCCGCTATTTTTCTTGCACCGAGGGAGAGTCTGTGCAGTAAACATCACATACTAGTTTCTATACCTCAGGTTCATAAGCCATTAAATATGTTTTAACCTTATCTCTCCATTAAAGAAAGTTTTTTGTATTTAACAGAGGGACATTTTGATCGTCCATGACTCAACCAGATCTCCTTCATGCTATTAGGCTTACACCAAAGGAACCCACTCTGATACCAATTGTTGAACCCTTAGTTAAACTGAGAGGGGGGGGGGGTGAATCAGTTCAACACATTCATGGACTTTTAAAACTTTCCTTTAAAATTATTTACACCTTCATTTCATGATCAAATTAATATTTGAGCAGTCTTAATATGTGAGCAGCAAATATTAAGCAGATTAGATAATGTAACAGCAATCTTAATATGTGAGCAGCAAGTATTAAGTAGATTAGATACACCATATCAACACATAAACATCATGCACATAGACAACAGATATAAGTGGAAACCCATAAGGGATAAAACCACATCTTATTATTGTTGTGATGCAAAGGCAAGCTCCAACTCCCTCTCACCACTGATTTTCTGTAGGCTCCAACCTATAGGAGGCTCCTACCTTAATTCTAAAAGCTACAACTTGCAAGGAAGCTCCAACTCCCATCTATTTTCTGCAAGCTACAACCTACAGGAGGCTCCTACCTCAGCCAGCTACAACTGACATCTATCAAGCTACAACTTGATATGGAAGCACCAACTTCCATCAATTTTCTGCAGGCTACAACCTCCAGGAGGCTCCTACCTCAGTCAGCTACAACTGACATCTATCAAGCTACAACTTGATATGGAAGCACCAACTTCCTCACTCTTTCAAAAAAACACATGCTGATTTACCTGGATATCATCTCTGTTCTGTTCCTTCTTCACTGTTGTCCACTAGCCTTCATGCCTACCTTATATCATCTCTGAATCTTTACAGCTTCTCTATATGCTCCTCCTTCTTCTTACCCTCTCTGCCTCATTTCTCCATTCTCTAACCTCTCTATGCATATGATAGTAACATTATTTATGGAGATCACCTCATAACTATTTTCATTCCACAGGGAATTCGAAATGAACATCCATGACTCTTTTCCTTCCACCTTCTCATTTCTTTGTCTAGCTCATTCAAAGGAATATAGAAATATGTACAAATTTCAGTTTTACAATGGAGTTTTGTATGCCTATGGAGACTTTCCATTGCATCACAAAAAATATAAAATAAATAAAACTTTACATTTTCAGTTACAATAATTATTTCAATTCACTTAGCCCTTTCAGTTCTTGGCTCGTTGTGTGTTTGTCTTTTTTGCTGCTGTCATGTAACAATTTTGCATACTCTCGTGTTTTCCATGCATGTAGAATGCATTTCCCAAATTATGTTCTAAATCTGGAAAATGTTGTCACGTAACGGTTCTGCATACTCTCCTATTCACTGCAATTGCATATCTGCTACATATATAACTGCTTTACCAGTTTAGCCCCAAATAAATCTCAAAGTCTCATGCATATAAAAATGCCTCTCCATTCATTTTCCTTGGGCTAGCAATTTAAATTATTGTACGTGGAAGCTTCTTTAATCTATGGTTATGAACCCATACATATGATAAACTTCATATTTCAAATATGTGTATACAATTAAATCCAAATTCTAAACCTCGGTCAATACACTTATGAGCATTCGAATCAACTTTCGACATTTATAATAAAATGCATTATGTAGTGGCCACTTTATGGAATGGATACTCATATAGGTATAAACTCCACGACATAAACCTTTACGGTTTCAACTTACCTTCTTATCATTCATCAACTGTGTGCAACGCATTATACTTTAGGCCACCATCCATTACACATCTTACAAATGTTAATATTCCACCCTTGGTTTAAAATCCAACACAATAACTGACCACGGAAGTTTATTTTCCCTTCAAATAAGGTTGAGGAAACCATAGAATAGCAAGCCAAATCATAACGTCGATAAACCCACGCACATCTTCACATGAGCTTCGACTTTGGATTAAAAATACAACGCCAAAAAATATGAATGTCCGCTTCATTATTAAACCCAATTCCATAATGGTCTACATCATATCAACAAATATACGCTCCCGGCTTGGATACCACTTGTTGGGAATCATGATTGCCATTAGACCAAAACCCGCAGTTGTTATTCAATGATCACATCGCCGAAGATAAGGATCCATGAGAGGCGGTTAGTCCATGTCGTGAAACACACAGGGAGTGTTGGTTTATCCAATGTCCAACAATCTCCCCCCCAACGCTTGCCGGGTGTGGATCGAACTCGTGAACTACGCTCTAATACCACTTTTTGGGAATCACGATTTCCGTTAGACCAAAACCCGTAGGTGTTAGTCAACGATCGTATCGCCAGAGATAAGGATCCACGAGAGGCGGTTAGTCCATGTCGCGAAACACATGGAGAGCGTTGGTTTATCCAATGTCCAACAGTGGTTTCTCACATAAAACAAATTTCCCTAATTACATTAAATTAATAATATGTGCGACAAATTTCTCTCACAAATATTAATCATTCATAGAAATAATGCATGGGTTTAATAAAATGCATAAGCATAATTTCACCCACTTAAATACTTGTCATCAACTTCAAATCCTCATGGCGCAAAGCTCTTTTCATGTGCGAAGGTCCTTCCGTATCACACCTCCCCAAAAATAAACTTTTGGTCTCCAAAAGTATCAGCTTCAATCAACTAAAATGTATGGAAATGTCTCTGAAAGGCACATTCCATCATGACTCCTTCATCTGACGTTCTTCTGAATCGGAACATAATGCCAACACCTACAACTGCTGCAACACAAATGCCCGAAAACGTACATTCCTTCAAGATTCCTTCATCGTGGTCCTTCATAATTAGAATGCAAAAGCCCACATCTACGAAAACTACAACCTGTAGCTAATCATACCTATTTACATCTTTTGGAACACTTGTCAAGAGTTCATTGTTCAAGTTTACATGCCAAAATGGCTTAGGAAATCGCCTCATTCAACTTGATTACAAAGAATACAAGAAGGCTTAATGCGTAAAAATATGCCTCTCACTCCCTCTCACATAAGAGTGGCTAAACAAGCCTTTTACAATGCTTTATAATGAGATTTACATCATGAATTTCATGGTGGCCACTATTTCCTTTTGCATGGAATTCAAAAATTTACATTCCAAATTCTCGATGCCAAAATATGATGGCAACTATGGCCTTTTACATGGAAATTACAAGGTAATTTGATGTGCCCATATGTGCACAAATGGGGGGAAAATACAAATTGTTAAAAAACCCTTTTAACATGTGTATGCACCAAAACATTCAAATACACTAATGGTGAAAAGAAATCAAAACCCCCCATTACAAAACATGCATCACAAAAGTGCCCCCTTCAATTTCTACGTGTAGGACAAATAATGGGCATATAAAATAAATAAAAATTCAAGGAAAATGTCTCTTTTTCAAAAAGCACCTAGTGGTGGTAAAAACAACCAAAAAAAAACCACTAGAATTAGGCCACGTGCCCTAACATAGGGTGTGAAAAGTTCAAACCCAAAATTTGTTTTACCAAATTCTTCTATATGCCTTTGCCATTTGTGAATTTCCATTTGTAGTTCCTCCATTTGTCAATCTGAGATCTATAATTTGAATTGTTTTAACCTTTCATGTTTCAATAAATGGACAATCTGTATGCACCGACATGCAATGAAGGTTGAACCCAAAAAATTTAACCAAGTCTTCCACCCCACCGTGTATGAATTACTTGGCCCTTGTCCTCTGAATTTGAAGGTGGGATATTGGCCATCAATTTCGAAGACATCCCTCCCATTCAACACTTGTTGTTGCGTCTAATAGAATTTTGGCTATTCTGTCCACGGATAATGGAGGGGAATGCATTATAGAATTGGGCCCTCTGCTGGAAAAGGAAACTACCACCAGAGTAGACTTGATCCCAAATTTTGTGCCACGAAATATTATGGCGGCGGTAAGGTTTTGGGTTGAGCTAATGTATTGGCGAATCGTCTCCCTGGCAACGCTACCCACTACAGTGGTGGGGATCAGGTGGGTGTCGGCCATGAGCCCTTTTCCATCAGAGGCGGTGTTAGAAAGAATCATTCCCACACCTCCATCTTGAATAACCACGTCGCTACTAACACGGTGAGACCGGTAATAATCAAAGTATCATTACCAAGGAAGGTGCCAAAGGAACACCAACTATCTTAGAGGTGGTCACAGCTCCATTTTTCGGTGTTGAAGCAATACCTAGGCCTGGGCTGGAGGCAAGAGTTTGTGTAGTATTCGATGAACATGGTTCTTTGGTTGGGCTTTGTAATCACCTGCAATGCATGGAAATGGCAGCGAGACCATCCGATTCGAAACCAAGACTTGCAGACTAGTGAAACTGAGTTCCTGTCCCTATGCTATGACAGGAATTCCAATATGTGCTCCAATGGTTCATCAAGGAATGAACTCATCAGCTATGGACAATATGTATGCACCGGCACACGCTTAAGGCTGAACCCAAAAATTTTAACCAAGTATTCCATCCCACCGTGTATGAAGTACTTGGCCCTTGTACTCCGAATTCGAAGGTGGGATATTAGCCATCAATTTCGAAGACCTCCCTCCCATTCAACACGTGTTGTTGCATCTAATAGAGTTTCAGTTATTCTGTCCATGAAATGGAGGGGAAGGCATTATAGAATTGGGCCCTCTGCTAGAAAGGGAAACTACCACCAGAGAAGACTTGATCCCAAATTTGGTGCCACGAAATATTATGGTGGCCATAAGGTTTTGGGTTGAGCTCATGTATTGGTGGAACGACTCCCCAACAACGCTACACACTGCAATGGCGGGGATCAGGTGGGTGTCGGCCATGAGCCCTTTGCCATCAGATGTGGTGTTAGAAAGAATCATTCCGACACCTCCATCTTGAATAACCACGTCACTACTAACACGGTGAGACCGGTGATAATCAAAGCGCCGTTACCAAGGAAGGTGCCAAAGGAAAACCATCTATCTTAGAGGTGGTTGCAGCTCCATTTTTCGATGTTGAAGCAATACCTGGGCCTGGGTTGGAGGCTAGAGTCTATGTAGTAGTCGATGAACACGGTTCTTTGGTTGGGCTCTGTAATCGCCTACAATGTGTGGCAATGGCAGTGAGCCCATCTGATTTGAAACCACAACTTGCAGACCAGTGAAACCAAGTTCCTATCCCTATGCTACGACAATAATTCCAATACATGCTCCAACAATTCATCAAGGAACGAACTCATCCTTCTCATGGCTCAGAGAAGGGGTCGAGATCGGTGCTATGTTGTCCACCGTGGGGCTCTTCGACCTTCAATATGCCCACGTTCAGCATATATCCTTATTATTGCTAGAATCCGCCATGATAGAAAAAGAAATTGTAACAACATCCTAGCATAGAATAGCCTTTCCCAACAATATAATCATATTTTAGATGTGTGTAGAATTGCTTGCTAACGGTGTGAACGGATGTGGAAAATCCATTGATCTCGTCAATATTGTGGGCGGCATATAGTGTCAATATCATATTGGGACACACCACTTCCCCATTCGAGAAGATGCTGACGAGAGGCTGGCATTCTTGCATTCAGGCATCTGCTCCAAAACGTCCACGTGGTGAAATTCACGCAAAGGTGAAAAACAAGCACTATCTACTACTAGTGCTAACAATGCTCCAAGACACGCTCGTCACCTCTTAGAAAAACCAGTTATGACACCAGATCAGACCGACCATACCCACTGTCCAAATTGGGATTGGACTGAATAAATCCGTAAAGAACTGGATCAATTTACAGAAACCAATCTGTATGCAAACAACATCAATTCACCTTATGCAACAGTTAAATTTTCCTAGTCATCTTCAATGCGCCGCAATTTTCAAACTGGTTTGAATGTATGAGTTGCATAGTTGTAGAAATGTTTCTCACCGTTCCATTTGTTGTTTGCATCCTTTGGCTGTCAGTCGACTCTTTTTTATCCCTAGAAGAGATTTTCGCCATATGGGCCATTCTAGCGCTGAAAGCACAATATTCTTTTCTCTAGTCTCTTAGCATGTTCCTGATGAGAAGGTTCCCCATAAGTCACTGAAAGTGACTATATGAAATCATCGTCCCAGATGTTGGAATAGTAATTTCCTCTACCTCTTATAGCACTAGCATCAGATACGACAGTCCTAAAATTCATGCTCATGGAAGAAGGGGGTCATTAATTTCCCTTGCCTGCACATACCGAGATTTGGAACTAATCTGAAATTTGGAACTGATCTAAGTAGGCAGGATTGGGAAGCCAATGATCTCACAAAAACACAAGACATTCAACCTTCCTACGCGCTCCAACTGCTCTTCAATCTGCAACTTGACTCCAGGTCACAATCGCAACTAAATTGCTGCCACCTATCTAGCATGGATTTTTCATGCATTACAATAGCCACAGTAGCTGAAATAGGATCTCTGCTAATTGAACCATTAAGGACCTCACTTATTTTTCACAGGAGGCGAATACACCACCATTAACATGGGAACAACATGCGCAACAAGGTGTAATGATCCTTCAGGTTGCAATAACTTTTCCATCCCGAGGCCATTTGAGGTGATTCAAGCACCGGTGGATTCCTCTTGTTGAGCTCTTCTCAATGGCGCCGTTATTTTTTTATTCCAAGTCGGAAAAAATTTGAGCATTTCCGATCAAAAGAGAGATACCTGCCCCCATAAAACTCGAAATTTCACAAAAGAGCAGAAATATAACTTGCAGAAACATCATCAACTTCTTACTAAACCAGAACCTAGCACTTTCTTCTTGTAAGCGTGCATTTGAAATGGTGGATGGAACCTCCTTCTTCACAGGATTTTTTACAAGTTCCCTGCTTGACTTGTGGCGAATTTCTGGGTGCAATTTCCAACACTTCTTCTCCTAATGGCCATTGATTTTGTAGAAATTGCAAAAATTATGTCATTTCCCATTCAACTGTGTGTTCATGATAGGAGGATTCAAAAGGTTCTCATTCTTCTTGGTCTCCCTTCTTGTGGGCACATCTGTCTTCTTAACTCACTCTTTCTTTGTATGATGATTAACTACATCATGGTTAGAAGATCTATGAAAGCGATCACTTTTCTTATGTGTAAAAGAATAATTTGAATGATTGTCATACCTTCTTGACTTGTCCTTGAACTGATGAGGACTAGGTGGCTTGATTCCCTTCTTGGAATCAGGTGATGAAGAGATGGATTTTTCTTCAGCTAGCTTCGAGCATTCTCCTTTCCCTTTCTCTTCCTATCCATAACCCAAACCTTCAAATGTTTGTCTTGGTAAAACCTCTAATGGCTGGGTGATTCCTTGGCCATTTATGCCAAGTCCACCTCCGCTACATCCCATCTTCGTGAGGATTTTCATGCCAACATTAGTTTCATATTGACAGACAACAGAACATGAAGTGACATCATATGCAATATTCCTAAATTAGCACACAGCTAATTGGAATATTTAATTTTTAATTTTTCTCTTAGCTAGAGGAATAAGAGGGTATGGAGACCCATAAATCTCCTTAGTAGGAATAAAAGCACTCCTAATGTGAAAGGAGGTAATCTAAAAGCTGGATTGAAGACCCTTAGGTGTGAAAAGGGGTTGGAGCATGAAGACTGGGTCAACCTTGACCAAATCAAACAGTGCTGGTATGGAAGTAGTCGCTTTAATGAGTGGGGCCCAAGGTGAGGAAGCTCACTAAGAATATAAGGAAGAGTATGTAAACCATTATGAGGGGTATTAGATTATTATTTTCTTGATGGTCCATTTAGACTTGTTGCTCTCTTCAGTTGTTTAGCTAAGATTTTAGTGTTCTTTAGCACAGCGTGTTCCCGAGCGAGAATCCCACCTCTTTCCTTGAGGAGCCTCTAGGAAGAATATTTCACTACATTTCCACATTCAGGTATCAGGCCAAGCTTTAGCTTCCTTCTACAATGCATTTTCTTCTTATATTTGTTTTGTGTTGCAAGGTGCAGCAATGGAGGTTTTCATTGGGTGTTTTCTGAGCTAGTTTTGCAGTCAAGGAAGGTTTCCTTCCATTGGGAGGCCATTAAAGAAGCCCCTTGGGCTTATTTGACACATTTGGCATTAGGCCAAGGAGTATTTATCCCCTATAGCACAGTATCAGTCCAGGTCTGCGTTATTTCAGGGAGGAGTTGCAGGGGTGGTTGCAGTATATGTTTTTGGAGGTGATTGCTTCAGTGGAGGAGACATTCTTTCAACCGCGGGATATAATGGAGAAGAGCTACATCATTATACATCAGCTTCAGCCATATCTTCTCATTTCTATTTCTGCAACATACCTTCAGCCCTAGGGCTGCAGCTTACATTGGCACATTGTGTGCATTTTCCAGAATCCCTCTTAGGTTATCTTGGAACAGTGATATAGGGCCTAGATCTTTTTCCGGAAACCCTCTTGGGTTATCTTGGAACAGTGATATAGGGCCTAGATCTGTATGTATAACATCCATTAGGGCATATATCATTGTATTTAAATTTTTGTATGATCTCCAGTTGTAGTTATGCATGATATGATTGCATTTTAGCAGCTCTCTGGCATTTTGTTTACTAGCAGAAGCTCACCTTTTAGAGTGATTATTCATGGGAGGCTTGTTTTCTCCTATTGTATGATTTGTACCTCGATGTATTATGTGTATTTTTTGTTGATTTGTTGAATAAAGTGGTTCCACATTGATATCCTAAGTTTATGTATTGATGTACACTGCTATTTCCAGTTTTATGCACTATATTCCTACTTTTCCCATTTGGTAATATTACAGTGGTATCAGAGCATAATCTTGGCTCAGCCGGTGGATCTCAGCCATTATGATATCAGGAGAATAAGAAGAAGGAGAAAGAGATCAGAATGATGGAAGGAATGATTTTTATCTCATCTCTTTTCATATCTAAGAGGGACCTCACAAAGTAAATCAAGCAAAGAAAAGTGGAGAAAATTAATGAAACCACACTAAGGTTTCAAGATGAGGAAGGACCATGCACTTCCTATCAGCAGAAGAGAAAATCAGTATTGCATAGAGCTCCAAAGCAATACACTATGCCCTTTCCTTTTGAAGAAGAATACAAAATGCATGGAGATGGAGGACACTTAGATCATGAGATTCTAAGTGAGTATATTGCAAAATATAAGTATCAACCTAGAGCTTTCAAGGAGAATCTAACTCTTCCATAGTTCATTCATCTCAAAGAAGAAATAAGACCTTGCAGCAATATATTTCTATTATCTACATTTGATGGTTCATCCACATGCACAACAAGATCTTGGGTATTGAATTTGGATGCATTCTTCCTGCTACACCCAGTAGTAGAAAGAGAAGTTGTTGAGATTGCAGTGTTGCACATTTAGGGTGAAGCAAACATTTGGTGGTTCATCCATTTGAGTCATGCAAAAGTGACTACATATGCAGATTTTACTCAAAGGTTGATAAAGAATTTTTACAAGAAGAAATCAGAGGAGAAGAAACTTCCACCACCACTTACTGCAAGAGCACTTGCATTAGGAGGAAGAACACTTGCACCCTTGCAAAGTGGTCTTGATCTCTTGACATTTAAAGTCCCATGCACTATTCTGGAGATTCATGAGGAGGAGGAGACATATACCAACGCTGATGCAACCATAGAGGAGCATCCATCATCATCAGTAGTTGGTGAAGTCAACACACCGGAAGAAGTAACCCTTGTAACAGTACAAGATGTTCCCAAGATTTACCAAGGTATGCACATATTTCCACTTCCTATTATTTCAGCACATCATATGGAGGATTGTGGGTACATGCCATCAGGGCAAATAAATGACCTAGGGTCAAAGCATATTGTTGATTTGGAGCAGTAGACTATCACTACGCAGAGGACCCTTGATAGAATCAAGGAGAAGATATATAGTCATCCTGTTTATTCATTTTTGAGCTGCACACAACTCTTGGGGTTGGAGTGTAGATTTTTGGAGGATGGGATGAGTATTGTCCTAAACAATCCAATGCAGAACTATGTGTTTAGCATTGAGCATGATCTTGAGATAGCAGATGCACCATTATGGAGATCAACAGTGTTGTCATGGAGCAGCAGTGATGAGTTGGGGGCCCAACCACTATTGGAGCATTCCAATGACCATTCTACATGTGTAGAAGAGGATAGGCAGATGGTTGATGAGAGACATCTTATCTCCCATTATTATGATGGATATTTCTTAATGAGCACTTCACTGCTCAATGAGGAGATTTTTTCTTTAGTATATTGGGATCATTATGGGGTCAATTTGGTCATTGATGAGTGGTCTTCATATAGAGATCTCCAAAAGGCTGCACTTCAACATCCCATGAAGTTTAGAGATATTGATTTGGTTTGGGAGGATGGTATTATCCATTGGAGGAATACCCATTGGGATCATGACATTACACACTCACCATTGGTTGGATGGGTGATGTCGATGATCAAGAGGCTGGAGAGCCACTTGAAGATACATGACACAGGGTAGCAGGAGGCAAGGCTATGCTGGCTACTCTTGAAAGAGTTTGGTCAGCATATGACATATCCTACTTGAAAGGGTATGTGGTTGGTTGGGACTTGGCATGGCACTTGCATCAAATGGCAGCAAGGAGTTTGGGTGCATTGGGATGACGTGGCATTCCTCATGTCAATCATAATGTTTTCACTTCATGTTTTGTATGATGGCGGTGTAAGGAGGCAGCAAGAGCTATTGTTGCTTTGGCTACTCTTGGGATAGTATGGGTTGATTTTCTCCCATACTTTGCATAATACTTCAGGAGAAGTGGAGGGCACAATCAAAGTGCAAGGGGGTTACCCTTCAGCATTCAAGGATCAATAGGTACTTCGACATAGGAAGGAGTCTCCCACATATAGAGGCATGATAATGGATGAATTTGGCATATGGCATGTCAAATAATGGATTCATGGAGTGGCAAGAGCCTTATCACCAAGGCCAACAGTGTTTTCACTTGGGAGTATGTATCTATTGATGTAGTGTTCCAAGGGAAGTATGCATCCCTTCATTTTTCAGACCACTATGAGGAGATCCTCATGGGAGGGCTCATCCATGGACCTCGCTTTCATCCTACTCACCATGCATGGTAAGAAATGTATTTATGTACTTATTGATCATTTCACAAAATATTTGCATTCTCTTGCCATATATGTGCAGTGCATTTCTCCACAAGAGGGCAAACTTCTATTTGGGCTTCATGGTCTTTCTAAGACCAATATCAGTGATGGAGGAAGCCATTTATTGGATGGATTTGGGCATGTGTTGTGTTATTCTTGTTATGCTCAGCTGATATATAATTCCATTTACTATTTCCTAGTAGATTAGCAAACCTGCACAGCTAGCAATTTGTTGGAAGATAACTTGCCACACGATGTTCGGAAACACTAGTTGGTAAAACTACGTTGTATCCACTAGAGAAACCATTGGTACCATCCAACATTACATATAACACTCTGTATATTTCTGATTTGGATTCCATATGGTGATGATGTGCTATTCACTTTGTATGGGAAGTCTTGGGCTAGCAAGGTGAATGATGCTAGAGAAGGGGTCTTTGGAGATCCAGTTGTCCTTTTTTCTATGGAGGGCAATATTGTTGCAGCCCAAATTCAGCAACGGCTCTATACTTTCCATAAGTGGAGAGAGAGACAACATGGGTTATACCATTCGGTCTATCATGATCAATTATGCAGCCCACCTACATTACAGGAGCCAAAGGTGGAAGAAATTTTTCATGAATTACCATTTTGGAGAGTGACTCACTTTTTGTGGATGACATCTTGGGGTTTGGAGCTTCACATGGGAATGAAGGTTCCCAATAATTTTCTGATTCCATGCCTTAAGAAGGCCTCTAGACCACACATAGTTCCCTCCATGGATATCCCACTACTTCATGATGAGAGCCATTTGGATTTGTCACCAAAGTCTTACCTGTACACTTGGGAGTAGAAACTAGGGGACATATTGATGAGAGGGCATCTTGTTCATTGGAGGAACTTATCATATGAGGATGTTACAGGAGGAATATGAGAGGCTCTTCAGTTCTGTCCTTATAGTTTCTTGAGGACAAGCAACATTTGGGAGGGGAGGATTGTAATATTCCTAAATTAGCACACAGCTAATTGGAATATTAAATTTTTTATTTTGCTCTTAGCTAGAGGAATAAGTGGGTATGGAGACCCATAAATCCATTAGTAGGAATAAATACACTCCTAATGTGAAAGGAGGTAATATAAAAACGAGATTGAAGACCCTTAGGTGTGAAAAGGGGTTGTAGCATGAATATTGGGTCAACCTTGACCAAATCAAACAGTGTTGGTATGGAAGTAGTGGATTTAATGAGTGGGGCTCAAGGTGAGGAAGTTCACCAAGAATATGAGGAAGAGGATGGAAGCCATTGTGAGGGGGATTGGATTATTATTTTCTTGATGGTCTATTTAGACTTGTTGCTCTCTTCAGTTGTTTAGCTAATATTGCAGTGATGTTTAGCACAGGGTGTTCCCGAGCGGGAATCCCACCTCTTTCCTTGAGGAGCCTCTGGGAAGAGTATTGCACTACATTTCCACATTCAGGTATCAGGCTAAGCTTCAGCTTCCTTCTACAGCGCAGTTTCTGCTTAGATTTTTGATGTGTTGCAGGGTGCAGTTGTGGAGGGTTTAATTGGGTGTTTTCTGAGCTAGTTTTGCAGTGGAGGAAGGTTTCCTTCCATTGGGAGGCCAGTAAAGAATCCCCTTTGGGAATATTCATTCTTTTCCCATTTAGGAATATTACATAATATACCTTGGTTTGAGATGCAGCCTCCGCTGTCTCAACCTTTTGCAATTTAGACAATATCTCATCTTTGGCTCGTAGCATCTCCTGAAGCTCCTGCTTATTGGGCAATAATCTTCACAATTCTGCATTTTCAGCTTGAAGGATTTCATTTATCTCTTGCAGCTCTTGCATTTTTTCAGCGTGCTTCGCTCCTTTTCCCATCCTGCAAAGTAGTCACCTGCTTTGATACCACTTCATCGGATCACGGGTCGATTACTACTCTAACCATCATGTACGGTATTAAGATATTTTAATTGACTTTGGCTTATACAGGCTTAAATGAGCATGTTAGTCCACATAAACATAATTAAATGAACTGCACATAATCAAGAATAAAAAAACACATAAGAGAGAGACAACCAATTGGTAACAGAGTTCACCCCTTAATCTCTCTGGGGCTACATCTCTGGATCTGCTTCAATTGGAATGCAAATCCTCTATATTCCTTCATCAAAGTAAGCTTTCTTACATTCAAGCTCTTTAGCTGAGCATTAGCCAAGCACTATAGCTCTCAATGGCTAAGTATTCTCTCTTGTCTTATCCCTCTCTCATGGCTTACATCAATAATATATATAGTTTTCCTCAGTTGTCCAACAAAGAGCATTAATAACAAGACCCATAATTGTATGGCCTAACTACAAGGAAGGAAAAACAATGTCCATGAAAGTAGGACCTCCAACTATCTCAGGCCTATAATTGGGAAAAGTCTCAAAACCACCTAAAGACTTTCCAACCATGCCCTTGATTCTCTCAACCTATAATTGAGAAAAATAGAGAATTGGTGTGAGGTGGTTTCTCACATAAAACCAATTTCCCTAATTACATTAAATTAATAATATGTGAGACAAATTTCTCTCACTAATATTAATCATTCATAGCAATAATGCATGGGTTTAATAAAATGCATAAGCATATTTTCACCCACTTAAATACTTGTCACCAACTTCAAATCATCATGGTGCCAAGCTATTTTCATGTGCGAAGGTCATTCCGGATCAAGAAGGCTATTGAGTTTGTGGATGATGATGCAGAAAATAGAATATTGCAGGGAAATAAGAAGCCTACATCAGTGAGAATGGTTACATCCATGAAAACTAAGTTCAATTGTAGGAAGGGGTGTGTATTTTTTGCAGTTCATCTTTCTAGTGACAAAGGGAAGGATGTGAATGATGTTTAAGTACTGAAGGGGTGCCATGTTTTGCATTAGTTTCAAGATGTATTTATAGATATTTATAGTTACCGCCTCATAGGTAAGTGTAATTATCTATTGATTGGTTCCAGGAGCAGCATCAACACCAAAGTCACCTTACAATATGAGCACTCCAAAGTTGGTGGAATTGAATTTGCAACTTAAGGAATTGCTTGACAAGGGATACATAAGGCCAAGTGTGTTGCCTTGTGGTGCACCAGTGTTGTTTTTCAAGAATAAGGATGGTACTCTCAGGTTGTGCATTGATTACAGACAGTTGAACAAGGTGACTATTCGTTGACTTTTTTTATCAGTTGAAAGGAGTAGCAATGTTTTTGAAGATTGATTTGAGATTTGGATATCATCGAGTGCACATAAAAGAAGAATATATCTACAAGACTACATTTTTTACTAGGTATGACATTATGAGTTTGTGGCGGTTCCTTTTGGTCTTACTAATGCTCCATCAACTTTCATGTGTTTGATGAAGAGTGTGTTGCATCCTTAGCTGTACAAGTTTGTGACAGTATTCACTGATGACATATTGATATATTCTAAGAATGAGGAAGAGCATGCAAATCACCTAGTAGCAGTGTTAATATTGTTGAGAGAGCATCAATTGTATGCCAACCCTAGCAAGTGCATTTTCTTTTACATTAAAGTTAATTACTTGGGACATTTTTTTTCCAAGGAAGGTATAATAGTGGACCCAGAAAAGATTAAAGCTATCATGGAGTGGTCAGCTCCTATGAATGTGGATGAGGTCAGATCATTCATGGGACTAGAATTTTATTACAGGAAGTTAATTCGAAACTTCTCAGTGATTTTCTAGCCTATTACATCTTTGCAAAGAAAGGGAAAGAAGTTTGAATGGACTGAGTGTGTAGCTAGTTTTGGTTAGTTGAAGCATTTTCTTCAAATCATCCAGTCTTGAAGATTGCAGATCCTGATAAGGAGTTCATATTATGTGAAGATGCTTACAAGAAAGGAATTCGTGGAGTCTTGATGCAGGAAGGATAGGTGATATGTTATGAGTCAAGGAAGTTGAATGAGCATGGCCAGAACTATGTGACTCGTGATCTTAAGTTGCCAGTTATCATTCATGTCGTGAATATGTGGAGGAATTATCTTCTTGGAAGGAGGTTTATTATGATGAGTGATCACAGTGGATTGAGATACTTGTTTGACCAACCTAATATTAATTCCAGGAAAGCTAGATGGTTGGATACTCTCAGTGAGTTTTACTTTGTGATTAGGTACATCGAGGGAAAGGGGAACATAGTTGCATATGCTCTTAGTAGGAGAGTGTAAGTAAATCAAATTTCAATTGTGATTTCTTATGGGACATATTTGCAGGAGTGTATCTTGCAGGCAGAACATCATGATGACAGTTACCAGCAACTGAAGCACAGGTTGTAGCAGCAGGGTGAATGTGAGAGGGATGAGGAGTATCACCTCATGGAAGATATCTTAATCAGATTCAGGAGCAGAATTTATGTGTTGGATAGAAAAGAGATCAAGAATCTTATCTTAAGGGAGTTTCATTTCAAGTGGTATTTAGGTCACCCGGAATATTAGAAGACATTGACAACAGTTAAGAAGTTCTATCATTGGTCGAATATGAAGAAAGAGGTTGTTGATTTTTTTTTCCAAATGTATGGACTTTCAGCAAGTAAAAGTAGAGTGTAAGAATCCAATTAGTTTGTTACATCTGATTCTAATTCCAGAGTAGAAATAGGAGGTCATTTACATGTACTTAATTACAATTTTTCTAAGGACATCCAAGAAGCATGATTCCATCATGGTTGTGGTTGACAAGTTTGTTGGGAAAAATACTGAGAGGGGGGGGAGGGGTGAATCAGTATTTAAAACTCACACAGAATTTTACTTTTCTTTACTGAATTCTGTACACGACTGTACTCAAGCCAACTAGCGTATGTACGCGACTTTCATTAAGGAAACTAGTGTATGCTCAGGAAACTTATAATTCAGATAAATCTTCAGTAACTTTACTTAAACCAATGCATCATTCGTTCATTAGACATTTAGTAAGAAGTAAACATGTGCAGTAATAAAAAAATCAACCATCACACATAAGCAACACACGTTACCACCAAGCTTAAAGGTGGAATCCCAATGTGGGAGAAAACCATAGTTGTTTTTTGTCTCTGTCTTCAATATTTATTATATAGAAAATTTCTTACAATCTTGTACTTGTGCAAACTCATACCAACATGCAGGAACCCACCTCTAGAAGGTTGCAACCTTCACTCATTGATTCAGGTGGCTCCAGATACACACATAGGACAAAGAGAGCTTATGAAATCTCGAAGTTAAAAGTGACAGGAATATGGAAAACTCAACTTCAGATTGAAGAGATCGTTGCCCTAATAGAAATGGTGTGAACGACGCGTCAATCTGAGCTCGTATAAAAAAAGTTAGAGCAGCTTTAATTTTTGTTAAGGCAAGGAAAGTGGGGCCCGTATGGAAATCCCCTCATCTGTTGACACATGGCACTCCTCCATTGGTCCTCAACCTGCACAAAAGGACAAAAAAATCATTAAATTAAAACCAAAAAAATCATTTAAATTTTAAAATAGTTATTTTAATAAATATTTAAAATTAAAAATCCATATAAAAACAAAACATTATAAATAACCCAAACCAAAGAAAATAAGTTTGGAGGTTAACATTGTTGGTCTTATGGTTATATATAGGGTTATGGTTACTAACCATACGTTCAACATATATTAAGAATCCAACCAACATATATTTAAAACAAAACAAATATTTGTTATATGTGATTCAAACAAAGGTTATAAACCAACAACGACCATTACCATATATGTATAACCACCACACAAAGGTTAGGGTCGAGTTGTGTGGAGCGGACCCCCCTGCCCACCTTTCATTATTTTGATTCAACCATTCATCAAAATGAGAGGGGTAGGATTTGATCCCCCGACCCCTCTCCTCCAAACTCAAATCCTAACCGTTGCGCCAGGGACTTCCTTAAGGAAGTTTTCACACCATTTTGTATTTAAACCCAATCATTTGCCATTATGCCCAAGGCAGGTCAGAGCGGGCATGGAACCATGAGCGCGGAGTAGTACAAGCGGTGGAACCATGAATAAGCCTCATTTCCAGAGGGGCCAAAATTTCCTAGTGTCCAAATTGGACAAATTTTATATGGATTTTACACCTCTCGGCGACACAATTCTGATGGCAGTGTCATTTTTTGCAATAGAAGTCTCATTTTTTCGGCCATTTTCCATAATGGAATGATGGTGTCAGATTTTAGCATGTAGACAGTCGATTTCTCACCATTTGATACCACGTTTGAGATGGTGCATTGAGCAGCCTATTCTTCAGCTAGCATCATAATTGAGGTATATGAAGTGTTGTTTCCATGTACTTCATTTATTATTGCTTTAGGATGTTTTATGTCGTGTTGATTCATGCTCAATATATGATGCAGAATTGTTATGTTCATTTGATGTTGTTGATTCCTGCTTGATGTAAGATGCAAAATATTTATGTGTATTTGATGGATGGTGATTTTTGTTGTGAGATCCCTTGTTGCCTTGATGGTGGGATACTCTTTGTCACCATGTGTAAAGTTGTCATGCTGATAGGAGATTTGTGATGAGTGAGATTTCCTTGTAACGGAACATCTCATGGAGAGAATTTTCCACTCATGTTGAGGGCTTTTCCTTGTACGAAAAATCAAAAGTGTCCATGTAAACCATAACCATTTACATCACTAAATTATGCAGCCAACACCATCGATACACCAAGGCCCAGAGACGTAGTCCACACTGGACAAACTCCATCATAAAACTTCTTGTGTTTTGTTGTGTGATTGTTGACATGTGTTCCTCTTGATTATATCTGCATGTGTTCATTAATGTTTTGATAAAATGCAATTTTCACACATTAGCTAAAGCAAAAGGTCTTGGTTAAAAAGGCTATCAGAATTTTACCCAGATCAAGTGGTATCAGAGTGGTCTTCTCGCTGATGTGAACTACCAGCATGAACCATATTTGAATGTGCAGCAATGGAGGATGTAAAAGACATGTACGAGGCCATGCTCATGATTTTTGAAAGGGTGTACATGTTATATGAATATTATGAGAAACAAGCAGCAGATAACCTTGAGTTGAAAACACTTCTACAGAAGAGAAGGAGGACAAGCAGGGATTGCAGATTTAATTGCAAGCCATGACAAAGGCATTGGAAGAATTGAAGTGCAACGAAAAAAGTATTCAAACAGAGCATGATGTGTTGAAGACACTTCTACGAGAAGAGAAGGACGAGAAGCAGCAATTGCAGCTTCAGCTAAAGCCGTGACAGAGGCATTGAAGGAAGTGACGCATAACGAAGGCTCAAACAAGCCCTCTTCACTTGTTTCAAAATCGACATCTGAGGTAAACAGTTGTGATCATTCTTTAGTTTCATCTTCACATGCTATTATTTTTGTTGTAAATATGGAGATCCCCATCATAGGAACTAGCATTAGAATCCTAACCAGGATGGGGTACAAAGGAGGAGGACTTGGCATTCATGGCCAAGGCATAACTGAGCCATTGGAGGTTATGCAGAAACCTTGCTACGTAGGTTTGGGATACACTGAAAGAGAATTTTCAAAGGTTTCATAAGCCTCCACGAAATTGATGAAACTATCGATGAAAAATAATGATGGGAACACTTCCCCATCATCTTATGACAGCACATATTGCAGAGAGAAAGATGAGGCAAGCTCTCATCGCCATAATGACATCAAAGGAAAACCTACATTTTTGAACTCTTTAGGGGAAAATATTTATGGGAACACTTCACCATCATCCCATGGAAGTGCATGTTGTAGTAAAAGAGTTGAGGCAAGCTCTCATCACCATGGTCGCACCAGAGACCACCAGGAAAGGTATAACAAGTCTTGATATTATCGAGTTCATTTTGATTATAAGCATATTGCTAATCATGAACATAAATAATGGCATAAGAAAACATGTCATTTTTTTGGTTTACATAACCATGTCATTGCTGAGTGTTGGAAAAGAATGGCAGCACAAAGGAGGATGATGCATGAAAAGATTTCTCCACAATAGGGGAAGAAATTGGTTAAGTGGGTATGGAGGAAGAAGGCCTTTTGAACCCATTACAACCAAAGTGGTCATCAAAGAGCCACGTGTTCGAGGCTCCATCTAGAGCAGCACCTTAAGGATGAAGCATCGGTGCATGAACCTGTTGAAACAATTGTTCGACAAGCAAGTGCGTCACAGGGAGATGGTCCATTCACTTTGATAAGTGAGAAATGGTTTTTCTAGAGATGGTAGTGTGTCATGGCCATGTTTTGTAAATCATTTGTTTCTTTTCTTTGTAAAAATGATGATGTTTTTTTTCCATCACTTGCGATGTGAAAATGATGTCTTTGGCCTTGTAATGATAGTTGGGGTACTATTGATTCCATTTTGTTGTAAGCTTGACCACCGAGTATGTGTTATAAACTCGTGACGAGTATGTAATGCTTGGGTCATAGTTGGTCATATTTGAGCATGTTATTTGCAAGAAATTGTACTACAGGTTTGCATAGGATGCAAGTGTTGGTTCACCACTTATGGCTTCGAATAACAAAGGTGAAGGAGAAGGAAGGGTGACCTTTTTCTAGAAACTTTAGATCCAAACATTGTACACAATAGTTGCAGATTATTGTCAATGATTTTGGAGGACCAAAAGCTCTTCATTGGGGAGGAATGATCCAGGTGGCTCCAGAGACACACACAGAGGACAAAGAGAGCTTATGAAAGCTCGAAGTTCAAAGTGACAGGAAGATGGAAAAGTTAGCTTCAGATTGAAGATCTCTTCGCCCTGATCGCAACGGTGTTAGATTTCAACATGTGGACAGTCGATTTCTCGCCATTCGATGCCATGTTTGTGATGGTACATTATGATATAGTGATTGAGCAGCATATTCTTCAACCAGCATGAGAATTAAGGGATATGAAGTGTTTTTTCCATGTACTTCATTGATTATTTGTGTAGGATGTTTTATGTCGTGTCGATTCTTGCTCGATGTATGATGCAGAATCGTTATGTTCATTTGTTTTTGTTGATTCCTGCTTAATGTAAGATGCGGAATCTTTACATGTATTGGATGGATGGTGATTTTTGTTGTGAGATATTGTGTTGCCATGATGGCAGGATACTCTTTGTCACCATGTGTAAATTTGTCATGCTGATAGGAAGTTTGTGATGAATGAGAGTTCCTTGTAATGGAACATCTCGTGGAGATACTTTCCACTCATGTTGAGGGATTTTCCTTGTATGAAAATTCATCAGCGTCCATGTAAAACATAACCATTTACAACACCAAATAAAGCGGCCAACACCATCGAGACATCGAGGCCCGAAGACGTAGTCCACACTGGACGAACTTCGTTATTAAACGTCTTTTATTTTGTTGCGTAATTGTTGACATGTGTTCCTATTGATTATATCTACATGTGCTCATTAATGTTTTGATAAAATGAAATTCTAACACATCAACTGAAGCAAAAGGTCTTGGTTAAAAATGGTATCAAAAATTTACTCAGATCACTTATTCTCCAACACCCACTTGAAGGGAGCTCCAACCCCCAAATCTCGTTTACCAATATCCACTATAAGGGAGCTACGAGATCTCATTTACCAGCAACCACTAGAAAGGAACTATGACCCCCTCACTAGGGTATCCAACCCTCAGCACCACTGCAGACCACATTTCACAAATTTTCACACTAAATCCACCAACTTCAATACATCACAACTTGTAGGCCTCTTTTCATCAGATTTTCATACTAGACACACTACACTCATTTAAGCCCAATACCATACATCAAACTGAAACATATAATTGTAACAAATCATTCATTGAATCATCAATCAACCAACCAATCACTTATCTTCAATCACAATGATCCAGGTGGATATTGGTGGCCACCCACCTATTCCACTTGGCCCCCCACCATTATCTCTTTCAGTTTTTCAGTTTCGGCATAACTTACTATTTTTAGCAGTTTTTCGGGTCCTGAACTTCCGGAGCCGTTTTGAGGCCCTAAACGACGTTTTTTGGGTATGAAAGCGCCAACGAATTTTCTGATAAAATTCGTCCCGACAACTGTAGTCCTCGGATAGAGCTTTCTAATGATGTATCATGTGCGTCAAACGGAGATAGTATGCCAAAGTTAGGTCCCTCGGAAGTTGAAACACCAATTTACCCAAACGGGGCCCATAGTTTTGGCGCTTCATCTCCTAGGGTTAGGTTTTTGGGATGTTTAGGGTTCTCCATTGTTTCTCAATAATAAATAGGCCCTCGCGCCTCATTGTAAAGCGGTTCAGAGGCCTGAAGCCGACACATCTCTTCTCAGAGATAGCTACCAGTGCCCTAGCTATTTTTATTTCCATTCTGTCTGTAAGCAAATTTCAGTTCTT